>MJUT01028770.1:166132-179219 GCA_002080005.1 Gigantidas platifrons | reverse complement strand
TATCTGTGGGCATGTCTAACACACACCATCAGTAACGGTTAACCAAGGCCATGTTATCTGTGGGCATGTCTAACACACACAATCCGTAACGGTTAACCAAGGCCATGATATGTGTGGGCATGTCTAACACACACAATCCGTAACGGTTAACCAAGGCCATGTTATCTGTGGGTATATCTAACACACAATCCGTAACGGTCAACCAAGGCCATGATATATGTGGGCATGTCTAACACACACAATCCGTAACGGTTAGCCAAGTCCATGATATCTGTGGGCATGTCTAACACACACAATCCGTAACGGTTAACCAAGGCCATGATATGTGTGGGCATGTCTAACACAATCCGTAACGGTTAACCAAGGCCATGATATCTGTGGGCATGTCTAACACACACAATCCGTAACGGTTAACCAAGGCCATGATATGTGTGGGCATGTCTAACACACACAATCTGTAACGGTTAACCAAGACCATGATATCTGTGGGCATGTCTAACACACACCATCAGTAACGGTTAACCAAGGCCATGATATCTGTGGGCATGTCTAGCACACACAATCCGTACCGGTTAACCAAGGCCATGATATCTGTGGGCATGTCTAGCACGCACAATCCGTAACGGTTAACCAAGGCCATGATACTTTTGATTCAGTAGCTTCAAACTGGCACACACAAAAAAAACAATCAAACAAACAGTATCAGAAAGTTAGGTAGTACATGCCAGAAGGAATTAGGTAAAAAAAACGTAAAAATATAATAAGAAAAATGCAATAAGTTACATGTAGCTTTAAAATATAATAAGTAAAAAGTCTTTAAAATATAATGATAAAAAGGATGCACTAAGTTAGTGACTAATGAATTGTTAGACTTTTAGGACTCTATAGACATATAGAAGCATGCATACATTTTGTTTGTACACGTATAGAACGTATGTATGGTACGGAACATTATTGACTTAATTGTTTGTTTTTAGTATGAAGTGTGTTGTTTAATTCATATGTTCAATAATATAAATTTGGTTCGTGTTAAAATTTTATCAATATTAAACAGATATCGAAAAATATACATTTTGTAATTTGTTATATGGTTAAAGGTATTTTCGGGTTATCTTTCATTAATACGATAGTTTCCGTTTCCTAAATACATATATATGGATATTTTGATAAAAATAAAAACGTGCGCACGAACGTTTGTAATGCCACATTAATTGTACATAAACTTATTGATAATACTACAAGTACCCCCATATAGGATTTGAAACTTAAAATAAAATTGCATAAATCCAAAGTTATCAAATTTTCGAGAATGGATTTACGCGACATTGTATGCCTTAAGGGGCTGGTGTATTTTTTTTGTTTACTGACTCAAAGTTGTTCTGGAATAACATCAGTTGAGCGTAAGTAACATTTTTTTTTATTAAGAATAATTAAGACTTTAACGTTCAATCAATGTTTTCATTTATTTGAAATATAATTTCAAATATAGAGTATAACCGGACATCTCAGATTTCTTTGACAACAACATGTCTATATTCACGAGAAAAGATACATTTAACCATTAAAATGAAATAAAAATAATTAATTGCCATTTCTTTATGTATCAAAATTATATAAATAAAACAGTATTTTTGTCTTTTTTTTGGTCATTGTATTGTTTGACCTTCATAGAATTACGGCTTCTGATTACCCCTTTGGTACCTTCAAGATCATCTGAAGACAATATAACAAGATCAAAGAAATGTCATTTATCCATTGAATTCAGGATGACATATGGAAACACATATGATAAATGGTTGTTACGTAATTTCATTAAATCAAGTAACGTATTATACAGATTGTAATGTTACAATAAATTACATTTTTAGCACATGCACGAATTTTTGTTATTTCTCATTTGTCAAATTCAGGATCAATTCTAAGTAGAAGATAGCAAATTGTATTTCAGTTATGCAAGGTTGAAATATAATAGGACATATTTTAAATTTTAAATCGGTTAACTACAATAGGAATATTTGCGTTTCACAATGGATACAATTTTGGAGGATGATCTATTCTGTATACGATACCCCATATGCTGGTTAGTTTTTGTGTTGTAGAGTTTTGGGTTCCTTGTCTTTTCAGTATGGTTATGTCGCTTTCTGTTGACTTATGACTTTTGATCACGTCTTGGTACTTACTGACCATACTTATTATTCACATTTTTATAGGAGCGGAATTGTCCACAGTTCGGTATTAATGCTCCCTAAATCATAGAAGTTAAAATATCATAAGTTTAACCAATAAGTGATTGAATGATATATTGTTGCTTAATGACAAGTGTGCAGTTTTTCAGTTATATATATCATGCCAAGAAAAAGTTACTTTTTATAAGAGGATGATGATGATGTATATGTGTGTGTGTGTTTGCTTTGTGCCAGACCAACAAGCTGAACTGATTAGTTCATAGTGATAGCTCACTGAAACAACAGACCGTGGTAGACCATTTGGCATACATGTACCAGGCACGCATATTATCCAACCTCAGAGCCAACCTGCCTTTGATTACACCAAATACAAATTTTATAATATTTCGTTGGCTTGCCTCGAGCGGTAATCGAACACGAAAATATGCCGCACTCGTGTAAAATGTGAAACCGTATACTGTCTTTAATAAAATAAAAGTTTTGTTGGTTGCATCGCGAAAATGTTTGCACCCAGTTTAAAACATATTATTAGTTACCCGGTAGTTCATATTCATTTAAACATTTAATAAATAAGGGTAATAACAAAATTACCGAACACCGAGCAATCTTCTAAAGGGAAAGTCGAAACTCATAAATCAATAAACAGACAAAAACAGTCAACAACCGGAAAACTGAGAAAATCGCAATGGCCCTGACTTCGTACAGGCATTTCTAAAGAAATGGTGGATTGAATCAGATTTTACGGCGTCAAACCTCTCGCTTTCATTACAGTTCAAAGGTTCCGGTTGTGACTATAACAGCATTTATAACAATACTGGAACAAAATAGGTAAAATAATAGTCAACACAGTACTAAATTCAGTTAGGAGGGTATCAAATATATCTCGTGAACCATCTCTACCAATAACTATGAGTCCTTTGAAGTATTTTAATTACAACAGTAAATGTCAAAAACATTTTTACGTCACACATTCACAAAAAATATTTTTGACATTGTACACCATGTATACCAAATCCTTATCTTTATACATTTTCACTATATGAAAATACATCTTTTACCATTGTATCTGCAGAGACAGAATATATTTCGACAAGATCTTGATATCGGAATAGAAACTTTTTAAGAGATCGAGTAAGGCGAATATTTTTATAGCCCTTGTCCAGTAGCCTGTTTTTCAGATAAAGATGACGTTTCAAGAAATCAGAATAATTGCTACTGGCTCTTGCATAACGAGTCAATTGCGAGATGTAAACACCATATGCAGGAGAAGCTGGTATATTGCTGCACATATTAGGAAAATTTATGATTTTAAAATTGAAGTTGTCTCGTTTATCATAAAATTTAGTACTGAGTTGACCACTGTCGTCAAATTCGAGGTATAAGTCCAAAAATGATGCGGATGAGGCTGTATCTGTGGTCTCTTTAATTTCCAGCTCTGGAGGATATATCAATGGAAGAAATTGTCTAGAATGTCTTGGTTACTAGAACAGTTTGGAGTCGTTTGCAGAAGGAGCTAGAATAGTACTACTTGAACATTCCAAATTATAAACCAAAATTGAAAAAAAAAATGTAAATGTTTTTTAAGATTGACAAAATTAAAATCAAACCTGCCAATGCAGTTACCTCTATTAAGCAGTCACCTGTATTAAAAGGTTACCCTTTTCTTGTCCTGTCATAGAATATTTCATGTGAATTGAACCTCTATTAAGAGGTCACCTGTCTTACGAGGCCACTTTTTCTTTGTCTCAAAGGTGACCTCTTAATACAGGTTATATAGTTTATAAAGTATCACGTACAACTGTGGAATGAAAAACAACAATACAAACCACCGTTCGTTTACTTTAATTTATGTCCAAATGTAGGTCTGATAGTCTCTCATCTTCATTCACATCGATATCATTAATATTTTATATATTTTCAGTCCAGTTTACCTCTCATAACTGTGACGAGGAACCAAGACGTTTGACAGAGAGTAAATACTATATTTTATCATGGAATGGGCAAATTACACCACATCTCTGCAGCTTCTCGTTTACTGGTGGCAATCAGAATCAACATGGAATTACAAAACGTAGCTATAGGTCTAGATCTAGATCTAGAAGTTATCGCCGAAGCAAGCACTATGAAGTCTGTTTTGAATCTGTTGTTTATGATTTACCATATACTATGGGGAATGTAAAATTAAATATAGCGAATTATACACGTTCAGAATGGGTATGTTAAACATCATTATTTATATTGCCATATGTAAAACAAATGTCTAATATTTTATTTACACGACTTATCAATATGTTTACTTAACTACAAACCTCTATACACATAGTATATACTTATTGGCTGGGTAGGAGGGAATAGCAAGTTTGTTGTCCCCGAGACACTGATTATTTACCGAGACGAATTCGAGGTCAATAGTCAGGGTCGAGGGGACAACAACTTGCTATTCCCGAATACACAGTCTATGAGTATTTTATTATACCGAAAAACATTAGACTCATAAATGCATAAGAAACCGACAAATGACAGACAATGGTCCAGACAGGCATCTTGGCTATGTATGCAAAACACAACTTTTTATGCAAGTTAACAATATTAAAAACAACTTGAAATTGACAGTTTTTGTTGTTATTCTGACTTTTTCTGTGTCAATTCCTAGTTTGTACCGGTCGAACAATAAAAGCATAATTTCCTTTGCGTTTTCATTGTTTTCACATGAATTTGTCTCCTGTACATTTACTACATGTCATTCAATTTTGTCAATGATCTTTTTATCAAAATAAAACATTACTGTTCTGAAACCTACCTGGTCAGTTAACGGGGCAAACCTTGCCATTTTCCGTCTCACTATCTCGTTTGCTAATTTCAGAGTTTTCGTTAATAGACGATGAAGTCCGAGTGTTCCGAATAAATATAAAACTTTTATCCAATCCGGTCGCAGAACTAAAAATCCGCGAAAGCGATTCAAATTGCCGGTGTCATACAGTAAACCTTCCCCCATAGTAGATAAACCCCCCGGAAAATTTACTATATAGTAAACCTTTCCCCCATGGGGGAACGTTTACTATATAGTATTTATTCCGCATAGTAAACCTTCCTACCTAACCAATTAACAACAAGACACTATAGATTTGTGCTTTTTTACCTTTTAATCATACCAGATATAATTAATGGTATATAACAATTAAAATTAACACGATTAAGGTGCTAAATTCCGAATCAGTAGTAATTATCCGGATTAAGGGGGGACATTTACAATATAGCAAAATATCCTGGGGGATGATCGGCTATGGATGGGGGAATGTTTGCTATATAGTCAATTTTCCCCCGGAGGAATGTTTACTATATAGTAAACATTCCGGGGGAAGGTTTACTATATGACACCGGTCTTAAAAACTATGGACCGCTCAATAGTCAAACAACTGGAAAAGGAGAAAAATAGCAATTTTAATGTAGACAATTTTGTAGTGATGTTCATATACTGAGGTACAATAATTATATCTATAGTTTGTGTCACATGATCCAATTTTCCAAAATACGAAACTAATTATTTCATAAGCATATTCTTTACCATTTAGCATTGGAAAAATCAAATAATATACTCCATGACAAGGTATATGGTTCATGTTTTATATTATCTCTTTGACGATTTCAATGCATGAGTACAACCTTGACTTTATCTACGAAGATTTAACATTACATTATCGACATTTTTGTTTCTAAATGAACGCAGACTTGTTTACCTCGATTCGTGAATTTGCATTTACATTTGGAATACAAAGTTTCTGTTAAGCCATTCCTGAGTAAGATATGAAAATAATGTTCTCTTGCAACGTGTTCCAATATTTCATATTTCTTTTACCCATAGATAGACATTAAGAAGAATTCTGAGGACATCCGATCGTAGGCACCGACGTTTTACTTCCGGTATAAACAATCACCAATAACTCCATGTTAAATCATATGACACGGGAATAAAAAGGGTACATTCAAAATGATTGAAGGATAAGCCATTGTGGAGTGTAAGTTCCACAACGAATGATCTCTCATTTGCACTTTAGTTTGACGCAACGCAGTAAATAGTTTTCGTTTCCCACTGTATTAACAGATGACATACATCGGTGATACAGAGTATAGTATACGCATATATATTTTTCACGTCGACTTTAATCTAGGCTAAGGTGGTCATAAGTCGGACCCAATTTGCCGTTTAAATAGTCTAATACAGGCATAAAACATTAAATATCAACTGACGGTAGCATCTAATATATTTCATCAGGATGTGTAGGTTGATAAAATCACTTATTGAAATGTCCTAGACTACTGATATACCTGTATGAGTGTTGTCATAGAACAATTGCACGCTGTTTTTGCCAAGAAATAAAAGATGATTATTAAAGATAATCATTGATATGTCCATAACAACTATGTTTAACACGAAAGTTTATTAGCCCTAATTGTCCCTTTAGCATATTTCAAATGACTTTTTTTATACATATTTCTGCAAATAGAATTTTCTATTATTTGCTTGCGCAAACAAAATGCTTGTATATCAATGCAAAAAACTTTGAGAAACTGTTTTTATTATTAAAACAAATAAAATATTCCACATCTAAATTTATTAACACGAAGATATGAATAAATGGTCAATAATTGCTGATCATTACAGTTTGAGGTTTAACAATTGTATTGTATCATCTTGTGGTTGGTTATATTGTTGACCATTACATGGACTGATGAACGTGTACATTTCATTTCTTTTTCAGGAATTTGACAGGTATGATGACATTAGATACACATGTGTTCGAAATGCATACAAGCTGAACGTTTCAATACATCTTCCTAAAGACTATATTACACCAAATATAACAGACTACATAAAACTTAAAATTACTGCCAAGTTAATGAAAGGTATGAATATAATAAACAACAATTTTATTTGTTTTAGGTTTTGTTGCATTACAAAAAGAAAGTTTAAACAGCGATGCTCAACAATTCCGCCAATATCAACACCTAAGACCATTGAACATAAAAAAGTAACACGACACATGACGTTGGAAATCCTGACTTGGGACAGCCGCTATAAGCGCGGCGGGGTTAAACTCCGATGTAACGATATACAAATCTTCATATAATAATAAGCAAGCATAAGAACGCACAGTTTGAAGACTAGATATATGAAATATAGTAGGAATTCGGCGTACACAATTTTGTGAAATACAGGACGAAAAAAGACGATTTTGTAAGAAAGATTCCAATTGTACCCACTTGCCTCCATAATTAAGGAAAGTTTTATATTTTCATTGGTGCAGCACAGTGTGTCGACTCCCTGTTGGAGTGGGGGTATCTTGCAGCGCATAAACTATATCATATGTTTATGTCCTGTGCCCCCAACCCCCGTTGTGTAGACGTTGACGTCATATACCACAATACAATACAAATATACAATTAAAATTATAGCTTAATGAAAAAGATAATAGCAAATAAACATAAATAATTCACAAATAACTACAAACTATAGTTGTAGTAGAAAGAACAACAATTGACTAGCTGACTGTACTTAGTCAGGATAATGATTCTGACTGAACCAACATTTCTACATGTAAGCAATATTGTCTCTGTAAGCCTTTATCTCTACCACATTCCATCCCAACATATTGATCTAGTCCAAAGGAGGCATCATCATCGGCATCCCATCAACACGTAATCTTTGTTCTATAGCAGGTGAAACGAGTTTTAAGATACCCAAGGGCTAATCAGAATCCGTATATCGAAGAACAGACAACACATTGGCTACAAGAAAAAGTACAAAGGGACAAACAACGATCTACAAAACATACATATACAACTAAAGATCGAGTAACACTCACCCCACTAAAACCGAGGTGAACTCAGGTGCTCCGGAAGGGTAAGAAGTTCTTGCTCCACTAGTGACACCCGTCGTGTTAATCTAGTTACAAACCCGGTGATAAGCCATGAATGAAGAAAGGACCGGGAAGTGTTTACAACTGGAAAAATTGTGCACTTAGTGGTTAATGCCATTCAGTAACTTATGTACATGTATATGTATTTACCTTTGTAGAGCCAGATATAGGTGTCATATCAAAAATTATAGCTGGGGCAATTATTGGTACGATAGGGTGTATCGTAGCTGTAGCATTGTTATGCAAGAAAACTAACTGCCATATACCTTCATGTCGACGTTTATGCTGCTGTAAGGATGCTTTGTACCGGAAGGAGAGTACTATACAAGATTTTTCGTCACATGGAGGAGATGAGACGAATGAGATGAGTGACAGATATGAACATACCGCTGTATACCCTACCGGATCCAGTGCATTGAAACCTCATGCGTCATATAATTCAATACAGGGTAAGGAAATAATCAACAATAAGATGGATAAGATGGGTTTTTTTTTGTTTGATGGTGTTTAACGCCACTTTCAACAATATTTCAGTTATATCGTGGCGGGCAGTTTTATTGGTTGAGGAAACCGGAGGACCCGGTGAAAACCACCGACATGTCGAAAGTCACTGGCAAACTTTATTACATAATGTTGTACACCTCGCCCTGATCGTGATTCGAACTCACTACTCATTGAATTGGCTCCATATTTATCACTATTCTACAAATACTAATAAACACAACCCTTACTACAACAGAATCTTGTTTATTTGATGTAAGTGTAAAGGATGAACACAAAGTAACCAAGACAGAAGATATTGTCTTACGACAGTAATACTATTAAACAACTCTTTTTGTATAATGACATATTTTGAACACAAATACGACATATACATGCATAGCGTTTTATGATTATACTATGATCATATATAGGCACTAAGCGGACTGTGTTGAATTACCCCGAGACACGAGTTATTCGCATCATTCAATACCTTTTAATGTGACTGGAAGTGGACGAACACCTCGTTACTGACATAGGAAGTTATCAGATATTATTAACAGACATTTACCAACGTTAATTTTGAGATAGTTTTGAAAAACTAAGTATAACCCACACCCAAGACACAAAACGACTTAGCTTGGTTATTAGACATTTCTATTTCATTACTTCTTTAGTTCAATCTGTCGTGTTTCAGCAGCTTGTGGTCGAGCACCAGTGACAAGGTTAAATGCAGAAATGTCCATCTGGTGCATTTATTTGCTAACTCATATATATGATGTATATTTGGGATATACATACTATGTTTATGAGATATTGGGATGTAAATTCTTATAAAGGGAATACATACAATGTCCCTCTTAATCAGTATGTAAGTCATCGTGTACAACTGTTAGTTTAATCTTAGATATACAGTGGACGTTGTATTCTAACCATTTCCATGTAACGTATATTCAAAACACCAAATATGCAATTCTTATTATCAATCTTATTTTTTCAGATATTGAAATGACAAAACAACCCACAATTCCTCCACCATCGTATGAAGAGGTAACAGGCCAATAAATCTACCACGACACCATCAATTAATGCACACTAATAAATATGATTTTCTATCTTTCTACTGATTATTATTGTAATAGTTCTTTTTTATATTGGAATAATGACTACACATACTCATAGAAAAGTAGTTTGTTTACACTAATAGTGCCTATAGTGGATCAGGAACTGCCTATCCTTCCGGAGCACCTGAGTTCACCCCGGTAATTTTAGTGGGGTTCGTGTTATTCGATCTTTAGTTTTATGTGTATTCCGGAGCACCTGAGTTCACCCCGGTAATTTTAGTGGGGTTCGTGTTATTCGATCTTTAGTTTTATGTGTATGTTTTGTAGATTGTTGTTTGATTTTCTGTCCTTTATTTTTGGTGTCTGTTCTTCTATTTACGGTTTCTGATTACCCCTGTGGTATATTCAAACTCTTCTTACATGTTTTGTAGCCCTTGTATCAATATAAATCGTAAAACAATGACAATATTAAAAGTTTGAATGACAATGTGTTAATACAAAAGCATGCTTCGATAAACAATCAATACATTGGAACCTTAATACCTTATGGTAGCCTATAGAGAATACTTGGAATACAGTTTTGTGTCTCTTTCATGCTAGGGCATATATTTTCAGAAACACATTTACCAGTTTTTGTGCCTCTCCCATACAATGCTATAAATTTCCAATAGTTTCTGTCGTCGTCTTATTGTCGCTTGTTAATTGTAAGGTTTTGGTGATTATATTGACAGGCACGTACCGTTTATTGTCATGATAACGATTTAAAAAATATATATATATATAACTAGCAGGTACCATTCCTCTCCAGAATATTGAACACAAAAAGACCACAAACTTGTCATTGAAACTTCAGTTCCTGGCATTGGTAGATGCATATACATGCGGCGGGGGTAAGCCGGTTAAAGAATTCCTAATGCTCTGTATTTTAAAAATTGGAAGTTCAAAGACAAGAAAATAAATCAAAAATAATAAAGGACATGCACAGATGCGTTTCCATTCAAGAAGACCACAAACTATTACACAATCGAACTAAAACATAAACATGAACGATACAATATCACGGTTAGTGAATGCAGTTACTAGACTACATGTACTAGCTAACTAACTAATTGTGTTTGCTAAGGGCTGTTACTCTTAGGACAAAGAAATCATACTTATCTCTGAAAGTAATGGTCTTTAAAGGGGACCATAATAATGAAGTGGAGTAGATATATTATATTATTATACCTCATTGTATATGAAGGCTTTCTATTGGATAATTTATAATTACATGAATATAAACATTAGATAATACCGATGGGGCAATCAAAACAGGACAACACAGATAAACCGGCAGCATATGGTACACCAGACGAAGACAAACAAAGAAAAAAAAACGACGCAATATGTGTTGGACATCGCTATGCGCAAGCAAACACAAATAACGTAGATAGGACATGCACCATCCTACACACGACTGGAGGTAAAGACGAATCGAATATAATTTTTATGTGGAAATCGTAACAGACATCACAACACGGAACTCAGAACATAAAGACACATAATAGGACAACACAAACAACTAAAAAGATGAGCAACACGGACCCACCAAAATACCGGTAGAAGTATTGCCAGTGATAGAGGAAAGAAAACATCTACGTAAAAAGTAAACGATCCATTGTCATTTAAGATATGAATATTTCGTAACGGTCAACCAGATTGTGATGGCGACCTAAATTGTTTGTGGTGATAGTCTTAACCTTGGAGCAGCGTAGCTCAGTCCCGAAAATCACTGAACTGGGCACAAGCTGTAATAGCGTATGGGTTGTGAAATGTAAACTCCATACGCTGGTGATGCTGGAATATTGCTACTGATGAAGGGGAAGTTGACTATTGGAAAACAGAAGTCATTGATTGTCGTAGAGTTTTGTTTTTAATCTTCTTCCTTTGTCGATTTTAAGATGAATGTCATGGTAAGAAGCAGACTTTTGAGTACAGTAGTATCCTTAACTTCGAATTCATTTGGATAGACGCGATGTAGATAATAATCGAATCGATAATTGTTCAGTGACACAACATCATCTATATAGCGGAAGCTGGAATTAAAGGTCTAGGCTAATCTTCTATCTTTATTCTTGAGAATCCCTTGAAGGAAGTCTGCCTCATAAGCATGTAAAAAAAATCGGCGAGTAGCGGAGCACAATTCGTACCCATTATTGTTGGTCATTGTATTGCCCCCACCCTTCGATTTATGGCAATACAGCTTTTCACTTCACCATAGACACATCATATTGCACAACATGAAGCGGTGTAATTGTTTGATTGCACTTAATACAACCAAGTGTTTTTTAATCGGTTTTTAGGGAATTTTTGGGGGTTTTTTTCAATTCAAAAGCACCTGACATGATACACTTAATATCATAGCACACTTGTACTTATTCCATGTGTACCATTAAAGTATATCATTTAACAGACAAACGAATAATAAAAAAATATTTTAATAATACTTATAAAAAAATCTTGAATCTTTAACAATCATTTCGAATTAGAACTGGTGCCAATGGAAAACTCATCTTACGTGTTGATTAGTAATGTCGGCAAATCGTCTTTTGTTTGTCATGTTGACAGACCCACTGTCATTCTCGTCTGCCATGTTTGTGTGATGTCACTGCAACGAATGCTCAATATGAAAACCCGACGTGCAATTTGAAGTTTAATCACACACAAAAACAAATTCTATGGTTTTATAATAGTGTATTAAACTATAAATGTAATAATATATTTTATTAATATATAGTATCGTGGACGGATGCAGTATGTTATATTGATGAATTGCTAGTTGAACATTTAATTTATAATATGGTACAGATGGCACTTTTTGTCATGAAACGTCTTCATAGCTTGGTGGTGGCACAGTAGGAACTTTATTATTGTCCATATCTACAATATATGATTGAAAACTTATAAACACACCACAAATATGTATGCATGCAAACATAAATAACGACAGGACCAATCCACACGTTGAACGGAGGAGATAAAGACCATAAGACCATAACAACATAAATAACGACAGTACCAATCCACACGTTGAACGGAGGAGATAACGGCCATAAGACCATAAAAACATAAATAACGACAGTACCAATCTACACGTTGAACGGAGGAGATAACGACCATAAGACCATAAAAACATAAATAACGACAGGACCGATCTACACGTTGAACGGGGGAGATAACGACCATAAGACCATAAAAAACATAAATAACGACAGGACCGATCCACACGTTGAACGGAGGAGATAACGACCATAAGACCATAAAAAACATAAATAACGACAGGACCGATCCACACGTTGAACGGAGGAGATAACGACCATAAGACCATAAAAAATATAAATAACGACAGGACCGATCCACATGTTGAACGGAGGAGATAACGACCATAAGACCATAAAAA
>MJUT01028770.1:143327-164773 GCA_002080005.1 Gigantidas platifrons | reverse complement strand
AACGACCATAAGACCATAAAAACATAAATAGGTAAATTGCATGTTCGGAACTAAACGCTGATAATATTACTATTGGATAAAATGAAAAACACAAAATATCACACTGATAGAACACTTCCAAAATCGAATAGAAAAATCGAAGAAATAGGCAAAATCGATAAAATCGATACACATAACACACAACTGCTTACTTCCCTTGATGTATTTTCATTAACAAAATATCTAGATCAAACAATTGGTGGATATCATTTATTGGTCGCTTTCGTGTCTCGATTAATGTCAGATATACATATCGTAACACATATATTTTAAATTGACTTATACCCTATTGCATATATAGGTGATAATTTGTTGACCTTTCTATATCTCACCATTTGATTCAGAGAGTTTGTATAGTCAAAACATTTGTGTGTATTATGAGTATATTGTTCACTTTTGTTACTCTCACATATAAACATTATAATGCCGCGTTAATATGAATAAGTTCCATTTATGTTTATTTGTATTTGTATAAATTGATCAGTTCACCTGTAGTCTCACGGGTGGTTGGTTTGACATGATCGGGTTATAATTTAATTGATAATTTTAACATTTGCATTACATTTACGTCAGTGGTACGTTATCTCATTGCACCATGTTATTGCCGTTATTATAGGATTAAGCGAATTTTTTCAGGAATGTATTGATGCATAACCTGGACCAATTCACTCACAAACAAATAAAATGACTTTTATGTAAGTTTGTGAGTGACTTGGTCCAGGTTATACATCAATAAACTCCGGAAAAAAATGCGTTTAATCCTTATAATTCTGTAACTAAGTTTTTTTTTCATTTGTTTTGAAAATTTACCTTTGGGGATCCCCAGTACGCACACATACATTCCATTGATGTATGTCACGCATGAATAACAAAATGCACTAATCTTCATGTTTACAGTAGTTGTCCTACATTGATAACTAGACGGTGATGTAATTAAGTTACTGATATTTTTCCAATTTGATGGCATTTGCATTTAGTTACTTAAACAAGTAAAATGCTCACAAAATCGTAAAATAAATCAGTAACCAGCTTGTGTCAATATCACAAGCGTCCCTTGTAAACTACGTCACAGTATGACGATAAATTACAAATGTCAAAGTCGATAGATGGTTGTCTTAAGTATTTTTTCCGGAATATTTTTTTATGTCAACAATAAAAGCTTTTTTTTCATCGGCATTTATTTTTTTATTTCATATCTAACAATAATTGTCGCTTATTAACAATAAACATTGTTTCTTTTATCTTTTTTTTATTATCGGGAATCCAAGCCGCCATTTTGTTTACATTACGAAAAAAGTAGTTCGGTGAACATCGTCTCTCGAAAAATAACCTAACAAAAATCCCGCCTCCCTAAGCGCTTATACCCAATCAAAGTAAAGGATTGGGTATTCGGGGCCTCGGCTCCATTATTTTTAAGGAATAGAGAATTACTCGGACATTCTCCTATACGTAATTGCAGCTACCTCTACCTATGAAATCAGTGCTTATCACACACGGTATCAGCATATCCGTGTATTATTTTCAATGTTCTCGAAATACTATTGTAAATCACATGAATCATCATTGTTATAGGTAGACGATTCCTACTTCCATATATGAAGTGCATAGGGTGTATGGAGTCGAAGCATTATATTTCATAATATTACATAGAATGAAATGGAGAAAATGCTATCCTCAAGAAGTGGCAATAGAAATTTGATTTCATTTACGGGATGTCCCTACATGCAGATGTTAGTGTATCGCCATTAAAACAGAAGCAACACACATATAACATCAACGAGGTCGTGCAGTTCCATACCTGGTAATAATCAAACATACAATATGTTTGTATTCCCGTTAGAAGTATAGTTCTTTTGTGATGGACAGGAACAGACGGATGGAACGAAAACAAACTGTCTCCCCAGGAAAAGGGGACACAATTGCCAAGTAAATATTTTCTGACAAATACCTGTTAATGAGTTATATGACGGTGGATGTTCCATAATGATTGATTCTGATGACGAAGCAGGTTGATGTTCCATAATCATTGATTCTGATGGCGAAGCAGGTGGATGTTCAGATGTGTCAGCAATTTCGTCTAATTCTGTCCGCACATTTGGTGCCCGGTATCGTCTACTGTCCCATCTTGGACATTGCGTAGGTGCTGATAAACAATTACCCGTGGTTTTACAGACCGCCCCGCCGCTACAAAGGAGTAGTATCAAGAAAACAGCAGAGATCAATCCCAAAATAGCTTCTCCTCCAGATAAACTGGCATCTAGAAAGTGAAAGAAAAGTATACATGTCATATTCCAAAAAACGAAAGGTATAATATCAAAATGTGTAAGCTATATTGTAACTACTTCCAATATCAGTAGTCGTACTGAAATTACACAATTCCATGAGGAACTATAATTATCTTTACAAACATGACAAAATAGTACAGCTGTCGTGTGTGGCTAATCGCTGACAATCCAGTGAGTGAGTTAGTTATTATTGCTTAACGTCAAACCAGCAAGTTTTTGGCCATATCATGACGAGAGTAAGTTATATTTGAAGAGATGATGATTATGATGTCTGTTTTGTGCTGGACCAGCATCCTTAGCTAGATTGTAATAGTGCTAGCTCACTGAAACAACAGTTGGCGGGTAAAAATGTCGCTCCATTCGGACACATTATTCTGATTCCGAGCCAACCAAAAAGTATTTGATCTTTCTCCTTAATGATCCGAGCCTTAGCGAAGAAGCAACACATACCAATTGTGTAGTCTTTGGTTTACACACAAAGCTAAAACGATAGGAAAGTTAAGTAATTCAAAAGTCTTTTGGAGGACGAAAAGCAAAGATGCAAAATGTGTAATTTAAGCACCCAGGTCTATAACAGTATACACTTATTGACTGAGTATGAGGTTAATTGCACTTTTATTGTCCCCAAGATACCAACTATTGTTCTAGGCAACGCCGAGGACAATAGTTGGTATTGAGGTGACAATAAAAGTGTTATTACCCGAATATCAAGTCTATAGGTGTTTTATTATAGTGAACAATTGTGCAATTCAAAAATCTAAACCATATGCCCTTTTCTGATGGATTTCTAGTCTACTTTATTAGTGCTTTTTAAAACTAATACATTTTCATGTGTGTGTATTTAAAGACAAAATAATTTAAAAAAAACATTTTTGATTTAGTTCGTTCTTTTTAGTATGGATACTGACATTTGTCCTCTATTAGAGGGTGATAGGATCATTCCATTATATACGTCATTTGATTTAAATCAATGACATGAATGATTTAGAAAAGTCCGGGAAATATGATTGCTGAAATTACCTCAGGAGGGAATAGTCATTTTGTACTTGACGTCTGCCGTCTCAGTAATTTAGCTCGCGCAATGACAAGTCAGAGGACTTGCATGAAGTCAGTTAATTTAAAGCAATGAGATAATGATTTAGAAAAGTTCGGGAAATATGATTGCTGAAATTACGACAGAGGGGAATATTCCTAAAATAGATGACCGGCACTACCGGGGGAATAGTCATGCAGTTGATTTAAGGATGCAATAGCAAAACTACTGTCATGTTTTTATAAAGGAAAAAAGATAGTGAAGTATAATAATATATGTTACCTTGAGGTACTCTAGAAGCCGTAATGCTCAACTGTATATATGTCTTAGGAACTGGTTCTCTATATCCAGTAGGTACCAGTATTGATACGTTCAGTTTAAGTGCACGTTTAACACAAGTTTTTGGAATTTCGTTGTCATATTTGTCGTATGTCTAAAATAAAAACGAAAGCTAAAAAATACTACACAACCAGTTTTCATTGGTTTTTTTCTTTTGAATATGAGATATTTTGAAGCTATAAGTATGGCATAACAATAACACTTAGCATTTTGATAATTTGACAAGATGATGTTACATGTTTTCTACTAGATCAATTCATGGAGCTAAAATTGTATGATGTAAGGTGACCTAAGAATCAGTTTTGCAGAGATAGTAGCAGCACTTACCAATTTTATAGTGTTTCAATTGATTTGTTCCGACCTAGAATCAAACCCACGATCTTCCGATCTCGAGGTGATATATTTATTTTCTAAATACACAGTCGCTAATATCTATAATTGGCTAAAACTAAGTACTAGTCTAATGCTTAGTGTTCAAGTTTTGTGCTCAAGAATATATTCAATATGTTTTCAGGCTATCGAGCATTCCGAATTATTTATTTAGCGAATACAAACCTCCAATGCATGTAAATATATCATATGTGCAATCCATTACCCTATAATAATACACATTTGATACACAATTGCTGCTTTCAAGGCAGCAGGTATTTGTCAAGTAATAAAATAACTCAGTTTGTTTATCACTAAATAATACCCTAGTCGAATAGAAATGCGGTTAATAATGTTAATCTAATATTTTGGTGTAAGAAGAATAGTGTGAAGATACCAAAAGAGTAATCAGAGTCCGTATTTTGAAGAAGAACAGACAACACAATGGCCAAAAAAGCCTGTGTAGTAGAGTCAACAATTGGGGATAACCGTTCGTCATCTTAATGTATTATTTTCATTGAAATTAAATTATTTCACTATCAAAATGTCTATATATAAGCGTTAGAAAATACCGAAGGGACAATTAAAAACTGTACAATCAAGAGAAACTGGCAACATATGGTGCACAGGACGAAGATAAACAAAAACAAAATCCACAACATAATACTGTATGTGTTTGACGCCACTATGCGCAAACAAACACAAATACTATAAATAAGACATGACCCCGCCTACAAACAACTGGAGGTAAAGACGAACCAAACAAACACAAATAACGTAAAGAAGACATGAACCCTCCTACAAACAACTGGAGGTAAAGACGAACCTAACAAACACAAATAACGTAAATAAGACATGAGCCCTCCTACAAACAACTGGAGGTAAAGACGAACCTAACAAACACAAATACTATAAATAAGACATGACCCCGCCTACAAACAACTGGAGGTAAAGACGAGCCTAACAAACACAAATAACATAAAGAAGACATGAACCCTCCTACAAACAACTGGAGGTAAAGACGAGCCTAACAAACACAAATAACATAAAGAAGACATGAACCCTCCTACAAACAACTGGAGGTAAAGACGAGCCTTACATAGTCTTGATGAGGAAATCGTAACGGACATCACAACACGAAACTCAGAACGTATAGACACATACTAGGACAAAACAAAAAAAGGAAAAAGATAATCAAGACGGATCCCACCAAAAATATCCCGGGGTGTTCGCGAAATGTAAGCAATTCTTGGTTCTTCAAAGACACATGCCGTGTTATTCATATATACAGTCACGTTCGGTAAAAGTAATGGCAGTGATAGAAGAAAGAAAACTTCTACTTAAAAAGTAAAATATCCAATTGTCCTTTTAGATTGTGAAGACAAGAGTAGTGATGGCTTTAACCTAGGAGCAACATAGCTTCAATCTTTTTGTCAACTTTGTCGTATTTGATATTCAATAGGGAAATTGACGTTTTTCACCCAAAATTTATTTATTATGGGGCCGTAGTGGTTGTGATCATATGATAGTTGGATTTACAACTACTTACTAAATCAATGTCCATCACCACTAAAGTTGTGAGTTCGAATCCTGCTCACGAGGTGTACTCGATACAACATTATGCGATAAAGTTCGCCAGTGACTTGCGTTGGGTCGGTGATTTACTCTTGTTACTCCAGATTCCTCCACCAATAAAACTGACTCACGATATTACTATTGTTGAAAGTGGCGTTAAACGCCATAACCCTAACCCGTTATATTTATTATCATTATACATACCCATGGCGATCCAGTGTGGTTTTTAATTATTAGCTGCACGCCATTCATAGAGCTTGGTAAATGATAAACGTCAGACCAGAAACAAATTCGATAAAAACCTGATGTATACCAATATTCACCAGTGAAGCTAAATGAACACAATTTTGGCGTTATTTGCCCATTCCATATTACATCATACGAGTTTCTTCTTGTTATTATCCTAGCTTTCTCCTCACACTTATTGCTGGATGCAATATGCACTAAAACAAGAACAATTATTATTGATTTCAGACAGTACAGGAGCATGTTTAAAAATAAGGAAATGAAATATGTATGACCTACAGTTGCACACTACATGTATATTTGTCTACCAGCTACACTATATACCCACCAATAAACGCTACATACTACTCTACTGGTTTCCTAAGAAAACATACTTCTTCTTCATC
Source organism: Gigantidas platifrons (assembly GCA_002080005.1). Lineage (NCBI taxonomy): Eukaryota > Metazoa > Mollusca > Bivalvia > Mytilida > Modiolidae > Gigantidas > Gigantidas platifrons. Next base: position 158,501 of record MJUT01028770.1, on the reverse strand, counting down.
AAAATATATTTAAGAAATAATTCATAGTAACCATATTATGTGTTAGCTTTATCATGGGAAATATTGTTTTCGTGAAAAGTTTATACCGAGCAATCGCTCGGAATAAAAAGCAACGCATTAGTGATACCAATGACAAAACGCTATACAAACTATGGTAGATATAGCTTATTGTTTTTTTTTATATCTGAGTAATGGAAATGCAAATTTCCACTAACTTTCGTATTTACAATTTTTTTCCCCCTTCTTTTTAGATAAATAGACTGTGTTGAAATATAGTGATTGATATTGTCCAATTTAATGGCATATGATTTTAGCAACTTAAACAAGTAAGCAGCTTGTGTCATTGTCATAAGCTTCTCTTGGCAACTACGTCATAGGTAAATAACAATGTACAAATGTTGTCTTTAGTATGTATTCCGAAAACAATGTATGAAAACACAGCGATCATTTAAATGTTTTTATGCACACAGATCCTGTATAATTACATGAAATCACTTGGGAATGATGTCCATAATTTGTCTGACAATACGCATGTGAGAGTTAAACAATATCGGAAATCTTAATTTACCATTGTGAATATGGTGAATGAAGAACGTCATATTAGAATCAATCATAACTTGCATGTTGAAAGTTATTCGTAATTGCATGATTCCCTGCCATTTAATCATGATAATTGTAAAATAACAATTATATAACAATATCAAAGTCAAGAATCAAATGCAATGAAGTTCCAATTGTGCTCCACAATCTGAGCTCACCAGACGAAAATGCATATACAATATATATTTTCATTAAATCTTCAGAGAATACCTTTATATTTGAAAACCGCAACGGTGGTGTAACAGTTAGCGTGCTCGCATCAAGTGCAGTAGTTCGTGGGTTAATTCAAAGTATATATACAGGCAAACCTGCCTAAAAGGGAACATCTACATAACAAATCCGTCTATAAATGACAGTCTCATTTTCCCATTAGTGAATATTGCATATAATTCTAACCTGTATATAAAGGGCAACTGTTTATAAAGCCCACATTTTCATGTTTCCTTCAGTGGATTTTATATACAGGTTTGACTGTAAGTCGTATTTGTTGCTTCTCCGATAAGTACATAGCAATAAGGAGAAAGAACAAAGACTGGCTAGCTCGAAATCAGGATAATGTGTCTGAATAAAGTGCCATGTCTGCCCTCTAATTGCTGTTGCATTAAACAAGCACTACAGAAATCCAACTAACCGTGTTTGTCTAGTTCAAAGCAGACATCATCTCATCGAATCAACTTGTTGTATCTATGATATTATCATATAGCTGAAATTTACTCATTTGGCGTTGAACAACAATCACTCACTTGTATTTGGACATTCATTACTGAAAACATGAATCAGCCGCATACCATAAGAAGTTTTCGATAGATATTGCAACATAAATGGCGATAAATAAGACAAAAACTGGGTAGAGAATACATACAAGAGATAAGTCAACTTCAACAGCTAACTGTCACACTGTTGGTTCTGAATTTACAGACGTATATGATATACATAATCTTTTACAACACAGTATCTGTTGGGGAACCAGAGCGGTAGATACGTGTACATTGTATGGTTTTAATTTGCTGTAGACGTTAGTAATATGTATTATCTGTAACTGTATTCTGTGATTGGAAACATGATCAAAAACGTGCAAATAGACAAAAGTGCAATATGAACATATTTAAGTGAGTGAGTGAGTGATTGTAGTTTAACGCCAATTCAGCAATTTTTCAGCTATATCATGGCGAGAACAAGTTAATTTTCAATGAGATGATGATGTGGTCCACTTTGTACTAGACCAACGCACTGAGTTGAATTTTTATAGTGCTAGCTCACTGAAACAACAGTCCGAGGATAGATGGACATGTCGCTCCACTGGGACACATTATTCTAATTCCGAGTCAATCAGTCTTTGCTCTTTCTCCTTAATACTCATGCTTAGCGGAAAAGCAACAAATACCAAATTTATAGTCTTTGGTTTGATCTGACGGGGGCTCGATCCCACGATCGAACGCACTCGAGGCGAGCACGCTAACTATTACGTCACCGATGCGGTTAAGACACATTTAAATAGCAATAACTATTTCGCATAATAAATATACCCTTTTTCAATAATTTGATGTCATTATCAATTATAAATCGTCTGCTAACAGAGATGAACGCCACGATATAGCTGAAATATTGATTAAAAGTTGCCGTTAAACACCACTCAATCAATCAACTAACAGAGATAACAAACCACTATAGCTAATTATGAAAAGAAAGTTTAAACCGTGATGGGCATCAATTCCACCAATATCAACAAAATAAACCTATCATCTAATATTTATTTAGTTTTGTCACACACAATGGCAGTCAAGGCATAAAGCCGTCATCTTGATTTCTGATTATATTTAGAACAGTACTATGTACAACAGTTGGTTTACAAACTTAATTTCGGTACCAAGATGTTACGGTCAGATGTTAACAGAAGAAGATAAGGAAAAGTGTAATACTAAATGGATATTAAGAGAAAATATTTAGTATTATTGAACGACCTGAGATGACATTACTTTTCTACTTACGGCCTATGGTATCGAATCCTTTACAACTGTGAAAGAATAAGCAACATGTTGCCACCACCGATTTCATCAAATGTTTCATTCTGTAGAAGCACAAAATTTAATCATCAACATATAACATACACGTTTTTATACACAATATATTTTTTGTATTTATAAATTGTTAATTAAAAATGCAGAAATGTAAATTTAAAAGAATTATGTTTAAATTGCAGTATTTCGGAGGTATTTATGAAATACCTTTATTGACTCGGGGGCCGTCTTGGTCATGATTGTATGGTAGTTAGATTTACAACTAACTATGCAATCAGTAGTTATCACCACTGGTGTTGTGAGTTCGAAACTCGATCAGGGCGAGGTGAACAACATTATGTGATTAAGTTTGTCAGTGACTTGCGACAGGTCGGTGGTTTTCTCCGGATCCTCCTGTTTCCCCCACCAATAAAACTGACTACCATGATATAACTGATATAGTGTTAAAGTGGCGTTCAACACCATCAAACAAACATTCATTGACTCCTCCTAGATCATAGATAGTAGTTCATACAAATGTAATTACTGGTATTAGATACTATGTAAAATTTAAAGTCCTGTACATCTATATTTATGTAAGGATTTACATTTGATTGTGAAATAGCAATGCACATGTATATAATATTACAACTATTGAAATAGTGATAGTGTATTTGTAAATAGACCGTTTCTGACGACCTTGTAAGTTATATCATGTTTTTTTTTAAATTTAAATACCTTTCATTGAATAGACATATTGACAAATACCTGTTTATTGACTAAACAGCGTGTATTTGTTTACTGTTTGACTATATAACAGTGTTGTAATATTTTTTAATTTCTATTGTGTGATATATAGATAATATTGTGTCTTTTAAAAATAAAGTTTATGTGTATGATGCTTAAAAACTAGGATAAAGGCGCGGTTCACTGAGCATTTCACAAGTTTTCCGACGAATAAACAAAATGTATATTTTAAAAACACTGCATTAATATTGTGTTCATCCTGCAGAAAAATCACATTAATCCATTGACCTTTATATTTTGAATTAAATGATGGAATTATATAATTATTACTGTACATCGTGAGCACGATTCCTTAGCTGTTAGACTAGTTAGTAGAATTATTTCAAGTTGACAGACAGTGTTATGTGTATGATTGTTATCTTAATTACTGAATGTTTGACGAAAGTATTCCCAAAATACGTATTTTGAGTTTTCTTTATTATATATAATTAACCTTCACATGAAAAACATAATATAAACAAATCCCCGTCACACCTTTTAAGACGTCAATTATATACATATCCTTCGTTCTATGTAAGAAGTTACATACACGTTCAGTATGTCCATATCAGGTCATTTAAAATCATAGCGTAGACCTCTAATAAAGTCAAAATGTAAGTAAAACATAAATACTGTTATAATTACCTGTTCTGTTTCGATGTACACAATTTTTAACCTGATTGATTTAATTTGTGGAATTATTATGAGAGGACTTTTAAATTTCATACAAAACAAATCCAATACTGATTTAATATGTACAAGATGATGGCATTATTTATTATAAGAAGTGTGTTCAGTGTAGAAAATAATTATTGACTCAATATGTTTGACGTTTGTTTTCTTGTTCCTGACTTATCATCGGCTTTGTAAGAAGAGAAACACGACGGGTACTGCTAGTGGAGCATGAACAGCTTACCCTTCTAGAGCACATGAATTCACCCCGGGTTTATAGTGGGGTTCGTTGCGTTCAATCTTCAGTTTTCCGTGTATCATTGTTTGTTCTTTTGTTCTTTTTTATTTTGTCCATTGTATTGTCTGTCATTCTTCGATTTACGGTTTCTGATTACACATTTAGTATTTTCCAACATTTATTTTTTTTCACTTGCAAAGCTAAAGTAATATATTATGACTTTTTAAATCCTTAAATCGCATCGGTAGTGTAATAGTTAGCGTGCCAGTCTCGGAGTGAGATCTTTGGTTCTAGTCCGGCTGGATCAAACACAAGACTATAAAATTGGTATTTGCCGCTTCTCCTCTAAGCACACAACATTAATCAATAAGAGAAAGACTGGTTTATTAGGAATTGTGGGAATGTGTCAGAATGGAGCAATATGTCTACCCACGGTCTGTTGTTTCGGTGAGCTGACACTATCAAAGTCCAACTAAGCATGTTGGTCCTGTACAAAGTGGACATCATTATCAGCTCAATCAATGTAACTTGTTCTCGCAATGGCATTGCTGGAAAAATGCACACTTGGCGTCAAACAGCAATCACTTGCCAACTCTTACATTTTAGTTATATTAATGGATGACTATATACGACCACATGGAGGTATTGATTTACAGCTATCTGTACACTCAGTTCCTTTCAGCACTAATGTTGCGAGTCCGATTCCCGCTTTATAGCGAGGTGGTCTAGATCGAATTCAGATCATAAGGTTTGTCGGTGACTTGCAGCTGGTTTTTTCTCCGCTAACTCCGGGTACATTAACATTTGTGTGCCTGTCCTGAGTCAGTATCGGGATTTCCAAAGTCATATGTCGTGGTCTTTTTATTTGTGTTCAGCGAAGACTTAAACTTTCTTTTTATAATACATAGATTGCACGTAGATTAATAACTAACATACATGCCTGTTATGTATACCATCATAACATTATTCAACACAAGTATCAAGACGATCTTTAATATGACGTAGTGGGACAAGGTACATGAATCACAATGGTTAATGAAGATATATTAAGTGATTTGGCCGAGCGGGCTAAATGATTCGTCTGTAAGTAAAGTGTATCGGTGTTGCAATGTACCCATGTATAATTAAAACCACTACAGATTGCTGTCAAATTAACACAATTACATATATGCCACCATCGCCAAGCTCTTAAACACAACTACAGTCACCTTAGCTGACAAGGTATCACCTCTGTGAATTAAACTACATGCAACATTTGTTATCATTTCTGTTTTAGGGAGATCAATTGTATCTCCTATGATTTTGAGCTTGGAGTTTAGAACGGTTCCGACATTGTGGCATTTATTTTTATTCACAGTGCTTAACACGGGTATATAATCGTCGTTGGCAAGTAACAACCGTATACAGTCACGACAGTCTTAGAAGGTGCACATTAAGAAAAGTTTGAAGATACCAAAGGGAGGTAATCAGAATCCGTAATGATTTGATTGATGATTTTTGGTGTTTAACGCCACTTTCAACAATATTTCAGCTATATCATGGCGACCAGTTTTAGTGGTGGAGGAAGCCGGAGTACCCGGAGAGAACCACCAACCATGGGTAAGCAACTGGTAAACTTTATCACTTGCGGATGCGAGTCGAGTGCACCCTTTTTTGTAATTTACAAAGCCGGGCGCGAACCCACGCCGTATTGGTGATAGGTTTGTATGAGTTGTTAGATCCAGCGACCTAACACATTGAGCCACCCGGGCCCCGAATCCGTAATGCAAAAAAGGACATACAAGACAATAACCAAAGGAAAAAGAACAAAAGGACACGCAACGATCTACAAAATATACACATAAAACTAAAGATAGAGTAACACGAACTCGGTGATAAGTCATGAATGAGGAAAGGACTAAAGATAGAGTAACACAAACCCGGTGATAAGTCATGAATGAGGAAAGGACTAAAGATAGAGTAACACGAACCCGGTGATAAGTCATGAATGAGGAAAGGACTAAAGATAGAGTAACACAAACCCGGTGATAAGTCATGAATGAGGAAAGGACTAAAGATAGAGTAACACAAATCCGGTGACAAGTCATGAATGAGGAAAGGACCGAGATGTGTTTACGACGGATAGAACTTATACGTGGTCATCTTGTGATACTGATATTCCATAACGGTCAATCAAATCATGGTGGCAGCGGTAAGACTTTCGAAGTGATGACTTCAACTTAACCAATACGAAGTGAGATGTATTATACAATTATCACATATAATACATAAGAAGAGTTTGAAGATACCAAAGGGAGGTAATCAGAATCCGCCAATCGAAGAAGAACAGACAATGGCCAAAAGAAAAGAGGCAAACAACTATCTACGAAACACTACACATAATTGTAGCAGAGTGTTTATGAAATATATTTTTATTAACATGTAATATCGTGGACGGATGCAGTATGTGATATATTAATGAATGCCTAATTGAACATTTCATTGATAATATGGTGCTGATGGTTCTTTACGACCTGTAACTTCTTCATAACTTGGTGGTGGTACAGTAGGATCTTTATTAATGTCCATATCTACAATATATGATTGAAAATTTGTAAACAAACAACACATATTTATGCATGCAAACATATATACGTCTACAAATAACGAAAGCACTGATCCACAATATGAATGAGTAGAGAACGATCCTCAGACCATACAAAATATATATAGATATATAAACTGAATGATCTGAATTAAACGCTGATAATATTACTATTGTATAAAATGCAAAGCAAAAAAATATCAAAATGTCGAAAAAATTTCAAAATCTTCTAGAAAAATCGTAGAAAAGGGCAAATTCAATATTTCTAATTGCAGCTACATCTACCGAGGTATATAATCAATGTTTACCACACACAGTATCAGCATACCCGTCTGATCTTCAATACTCTCTCAAGTTATAATTGCTGTCATAGTTTCAAACTAGCGCCCTCTCTAAAGTGGAAGAACCCATGTACGGTGTACTCATATCAATCGATGTAATAGGTATTTCTGTCAGTGAAAAGTATATGTTGAAATCGCTTATCGGAATTGATACCATCCTTAGCAAATATATGCATTAATGGTTTGAGACGACCGCAAAAAATCGATGACCATTTTGTGCGCCTATTGGATCACTTGTTTGGACACAGATATGGTAATGTTGCAAGGATGATTGTGTAACATTGTCTGACAAATAGAAATTAAAACCCGCGGTTTTACAGTGATTTACCCTATATGTTGGCAATGTACCTCTATTTGAAACAAAGTTACGATGCAAGATTCATCCTTGAATAAATGAAAGGCTCAAGATATATGTTGTCTACAATGCCTGTGGTGCAACGATTTCGACTACAACAGGTAAACGTAATACTATTATAAATCATTTGAATTAACATCGTGATATGCAAAGTAATACTTCCACATTAAAGTCCCAGGGTGTATGAAGTGTATGAAGCATTAATTGTCAAAATATTACATAGGCTGAAATGGAAAAAAAAGTGTTCTCAAGACACGGCTATAGAAATTTGATTTCATTATTTACGGGATGTCACTACATGTAGATGTCAGTGTATCACTGTACCACCATAAAAGAAGATCAAACCCATATAATTGCAATAAGATCGTGCAGTTCTGCCTCACCAGGTAATAAGCAAACATGCAATATGTTGTATTCCCATTAGAAGCATAGAAATGATTTTTTACAAACTTTTGTTATAGGCGATGACAGACTGACCAGACGAAAACAACTCCCCCACCTCCAGAACGGCTGACAAAATTCATATTTTCTGATAAGTACCTGTTAATGAGTTATATGACGGTGGGTTGATTGATTCTGATACCGAATCAGGTGTCTGTTGAGATATTTCAGCAATTTCTTGGAATTCCGTCCGCACACTTGGTGACTCGTTTTGTGTATTACCCCCTATCAAACGTCGCTTAAATGTTGACAAACAATCGAGTATGCATCTTATACATTGACCAATAGGATTGTCCTGTTGTCTACAGAGGGAACCACATACAACTACTGTAATAATAACAGCAGCCAATACTCCCAAAATAATGTTTGCAACAGATAAATCGCTATCTAAAAAGCAAAAAAGTATACATGTCATATTCAACAAATGAAAGGTCTATTATCAAAATTTGTAAGCTAAATACTTCCAATATCAGCAGTCGTGCTGAAATTACACAATTCCCTGAGAAACTATGATTATATATCTTTACAAACACGACAAAAGGGTATAGCTGTCATGTGTGGTTTATCGCTAACACTCCAGTGAATGAGTTATTAATTAACGTCAAACGAGCTATTTCCTCAGCTATGTAATGGCGAGAGCAAAATTAAGTGTTTTTTTTATAGTGCTTGCCAACTGAAACAACAGGAGAAATGATGTCGCTCCACTCGAACACATCATTCTGATTCCGAGCTAACCAGTCTTTGCACTTTCTCCTTAATGATGAGTGCTTAGCGGAGAAGCAACGCATAACAAATTTTATAATCGTTGGTTTAACTCTATACCGTGACTCAAACCCACGATCTACTTCACTCGAGTCGTGCACGCTGATCATTACACTACTGATGCGGATTAAGAGGTATACGTCATATTCAATAAAAGAAAGGTTTGATATCAAACTTTGTAAGTTAACTACTCTATTAATAATAGTAGTCGTGTGGAAACTGTACAATGCCATGCGAAATATATTTGAGCTATATTTAAACACTAAATTTCCGTCAGATTATCTAATATTTGTAACATAACTGTTATGTGTTAATATTAGCAGACGATCCAAAAACGTATGGGCAGCGATTACTGCCGTGTTATGAGTGATCGCTGTTGTCTTGATAGAAAGTCAAATTGTCAGACCGATATATGCCGATTACAGTCGAATCCACCTTTTCATTAAGACAATTACAGTGCCGACAATTCGCAATCACATGGGGTATAGCTGTTTTTTGACAGTAATTCTAAAGCTGGTTTTATGATACTACATACACTCATAGATTAATTATAAATTTCTGTCAAAATGGTTCACAGATGTGTAATTGTTAACATGACTTGACATTACAGACAAGGCTCTACAATTATTATGTACTAAACACGTAGATGTCAAATTCAATGCACACGAGACGTGTCTACGCTCAACGTCAAACAGAGCGGAAAGTCAAGTAATTTGAAAGTCTAGTGGAGAAGACAAATGAAGATGTAAAATGTGTTATTTAAGCACACCGTTCTACACTGGAACATGTTACCTTCAGATATTACAGAAGCCTTGATGTTCAATTGTACATATGTCTTAGGAACTGGTTCTCTATATCCAGCAGGTACCAGTATTGATACGTTCAGTTTGTATCCTGTTTTCACACACGTTTTTGGTATTCTGTTGTCAGATCTGTCGTATTCCTAAAATAAAACGAGAAATAAAAATATACTACACAGATTGAGCCAGACATTGTTGTTTTTCGCAATATGAGCTATTTTGGAGCTACAATGTATATCTTGACAAACACACATAGCTTTTTGATAATTTGATAAGATGATGACACTTGCTTTCTACTAGATCAACACGTGGGGCTAACTTTGTATGATGTAGGCTGACTAAAGCAACAATTTTCCGCAAGTAGAAGCAGCAAATACCAATTCTATAATTTTCTAATTGGTTTGTCTCAACCTGGAATCGAACTCACGATCTACCGATCTAAAGGTGAGATTAATATTTATTTCTAAATACACACTCATTAAAAATCCATAATTGGCTAAAACTAAGTACTCGTCTATTTTTTTGTGTATTGTTCAAGTTTTGTGCTTGTGAATATTGTCAATGTTTTCAGTTTTCATACTTTTGAGTATGCAGAAGTATTTAATTATCGAAATAAAACTCCAGTGAATGTAAATAGATCATATATGCAATCCATTAACTTATATTAAGAACATTTTGGTATACCATTGAAGCTTTCAAGACAGCAAGTATTTTTTTCGAATAAGAAAATATGTCATTTGGTTTATCACTAAATAATACCCTAGTTGAATAGAAATGCAGTTAATAATGTCAATCAACATTTTGGTGTAGCTTGCCTTGTAAGGCCGACAAGTGGGGATAATTGCTCGTTGCTTCAATAGTAGCTAGAGTCGACGTCCTACCTTTGTCAACATCATTCCTCTTACCATACTCAGTGGAACTAATGTGTCAACATAGCTTTTCACAAGCTACTGATGTGCGATTCTTAATTGTTTAGGTACCCATGTGTCTATCCGAGCTAATTGTTTAGGTACCCATGTGTCTATCCGAGCTAATTGTTTAGGTACCCATGTGTCTATCCGAGCTAATTGTTTAGGTACCTATGTGTCTATCCGAGCTAATTGTTTAGGTACCTATGTGTCTATCCGAGCTAATTGTTTAGGTACCTATGTGTCTATCCGAGCTAATTGTTTAGGTACCTATGTGTCTATCCGAGCTAATTGTTTAGGTACCCATGTGTCTATCCGAGCTAATTGTTTAGGTACCTATGTGTCTATCCGAGCTCATATCATTGTGTTTGTCTTTGGCGTATTACGCGTTAATAAGCGAATCGACGTTTTTCGGGAAAGATTTATATTTATTTTCATTATACATACCCATGATGATCTAGAGTAATTTTTAATCTTTATGTGCACATCACCCATAGAGTATGGTAAATTATAGAAGACGGACTGGAAACAAAGTTGATAAGCACCTGCAGTATACCAGTATCCACCATTGAAGCTAAATGTACACAATTTTGGCTTTATTTGTCCGTTCCATGTTAGATTATAAGATTTATTTTCTGTTATTGTCCTAGGTTCCTCATCACAATTGTTGGATGTAAAATGTACTGAAAAGGACAATGATTATTGATTGAAAACAGTAACGTGTATCAAAAGTATGCACACTACATGTATACTTGTCTACCTGTAAGAAAATATACCCTCCAAATCAACGCCTCATAATGCTTCTTCTTCATCAAAATATATTTAAGAAATAAATCATAGAAGTCAGAATGTGTTGGGAGTTTTAACATGGATTGGCGGATATTAGTATTTTATCTCGAGCCAGAAGCAAGGGATAAAATTTACTAATATCCGCCAATCCATGTTAAAACTCAAAACACATTCTGGCTTCCATGATTTATTTCGATTCTGATATGTTTAAGAGTACAAATACGGTAGTATACTTTGATTGGAAGACGGTAATTTATACATACGCTTGCGGAAAATGTCGCAAACAATTTATGTAACTCGAATAATACTGCGCCCTCTATCGGCATTATTCGGGTCACACTTTATGCTGCCAATGGAAATGTCAGTCACATTCATCGGCGCATGTGCTAATGAGATAATACGATGAAATAATTCTGTTTTTTAAACAAAGGGAAAGAGTGAGGTAATGTTAGAATTAAGAAATAATTCATGGAAGCCATAGTTTGTATGTAGTTTTATCATGGGTAATATTTTCTTTAAAAGCTCATCCCGAGTGACAACGAATGATAAAATGCAACAAAATTATACATATACATGTATTATATATAATAAATGGAAAAATCTAACTTATTTTTTACGCTTAATTATGTACAACAGCTGGTTTACCAACTTAATTTCGGTACCAAGATGTTACTGTCAGATGTTTTCAGAAAAAAAGGAAGATAAGTGATAATGAAATGGTAAAGAATGTTAAGAAAACATTATTGAACGATCTGACATGACATTACTGTTCTACTTACGTTCTATCGACGTTAGTCCTTTACAACTGTGAAGGAATAAGCAACATGTTGCCACCACCGATTTCATCAAATAGTTCATTCTGTAGAAACACGATATTTAATTATTAGAACATCGGCTAATATTATTTCATATTTTAATACACAATATCATTTTGGTATTTATAATTTGTTAAGCCCTTGAAAAAAAAAGTATAAAGGTCCATTTAAAAGAACTATTTTTAAATTCCAGTATTTCGGATTTAGCTATGAGATAATTCTATTGACTCCTAATACAGTACAGGTAGTATTTCATAATCACGTGTATATACTATGTAAAGTAATCTCTACAAAACATACATTTAGACCTCAAAGTCCGACGTGACCATATTTATGCAAGGATTCGATTTTGATTATAAATTAACAATATACATGTAGATGGAAACTGTAACTCTGTTTTAATAGGTTTGGTTTAATGGTGTTTAACGCCACTTTCAACAATATGTCAGTTATATCGCGTGGTCAGTTTTATTGGTAGAGGAAACCGGAGTTCCTGGTGAAAACCACCGACCTGTTAAAATCACTGACAAACTGCATCACATAATGCTGTATCGCGTACACCTCGCCATGAACGGGGTTCGAACTCACAACTTTAGTAGCGATATTGATTGCACAGGTAGTTGTAAGCAGATATTTTCCAAGGGCGTCGTAAATTATAGAATGTTTTTTTTTTAAATACCTATAAGTGAATCGAGGTATAGACAAATACCCACATAAAACTTTCATTTTTAAATCTATTTCTAAATGTCACTGGAACAACGTGTATTTGTTTACTGTTTTTACTATATAACACGTGTTTTTATTTGTATGAAGTATTAAAATAATTGGTGTGCAACCTTTATCTTTGCCGCCAATTTATCCATTATTACTGTACTTCGCATGAACTAGATGGCCCTGGTGGCTCAATTATTTAGGTTGTTGGATTACCTAACAAATCATACAAGCCTGTCACCAATACGTCGTGGATTCGCACCCGACTTTGTAATTAGGAAAAAAGAATCACAGCCGCAAGTGATAAACTTTACCAGTTACTTGCCCGTGGTCGGTGGTTCTTTTCGGATACTCCGGCTTCTTCCACCACTAAAACTGATCGCCATGATATAGCTGAAATACTGCTGAAAGTGGCTTTAAGCACACACAAAAAAATCAAATCAAATCGCATGAACTATTGCTTAGCTGTTTTCTAATTTGTCATTTGCAGTCCGCCATTAACAAAGAATAATACATCTCTCTACACTCCGACCTACAATGTTTGCCCTAATAAAAACAAATCTCTTGCAGACTGTAAACTTAGTATAATAGTAGAATGGGTCCAAGTGTTCATTATACAAGTGTACGATCCTTATATTAATTATTGTTCTGCTTGCCGATGTTTTTCCCAAAATATGTATTATGAGTTTCTTAATTATGAATAATTAACCTCTGCTTGAATTAGTGAAAAACGAAACAAATAATATGATGAAATGCCCGTCACACCTTTTAATGATGTAGTCCGTTTGTCGTAAAGTTATACATATAAGAAGGTGCATATACGTTCAGTATGTACATATTAGTTCATTGAAAACCACAATGCATAACACCAATAAAAACAAAATGTAATTAAAACATAAATACCTGTTCGGTTTCGATGTACCCAATTTTTAACCTGTGTTATTTTAGCGATTTATTTTTGTAGTATGATTACGAGTGGACATTTAAAATCAATACACATGTTTCGGCCAATATACACTTAAATCTATACATGATGATGTCATAAATTATTATAAGAAAATAATTATCGACTCAATATGTTTCACGTGTATTTCCTTATTCATGCCGTATCACCAGCTTTATAACAAGAGTAACCCGGCAAGTGTCATTAGTGGAACAGGAACTGCTTACCCTTCCGGAGACCTGATTTCATCGCCGGTTTTTAGTGGCGTTCGTATTGGTCAGTCTTTAGTTTTCTGTGTAGTGTTTTGTAGATCGCTGTTTCCCCTTTTTCTTTTTGGTCATTGCATTATCTGTCCTTCGATGTATGGCTTCTGATTACCCATTGCTCTGGCATGATATAGCTCAAAATTGAATTTCTCATTTGGCGTTAAACAGCAATTTCCCATTCACTCTTATATTGTTTTTATCGTTGGATTACAGTACACGACCTTAAGGTTGTATTCATTCGCATCTATCTATGTAGTCAGTGCCTTTCAGCACTAAAGTTACGAGTTGGATTCTCCCTTATAACTAGGTGGACCCAATTAACTTTAGATGACAAATTTTGTAGCATGATTAATGATTGCCTATGTTTACCCATTGCAGCCATGGATTTTAATTATAAACGTATAATGCAGGACTTCAACATTGATGTCCTCAAAGCTAAAGCTCTTGATTGTTTTTGCCACAATTCTGTATTCAAATATAGTACCAATTTTATATTATCTGGTTGTGTCCGACTGGTGATGAAGCTCATGATCTACCATATTTGAGGTGAGCACCATGTCCGTTACACTACCGAGGCGGTTAATGTTTCCAAGACTCATGGTTGCTGATGGAGATGGTTCACGAGGGATGTTCTGCCTTCCTAACTGAATTTAGTACTGCGTTGACTACTATTTTACATATTTTGTTCCAGTGTTGTTATAAATGCTGTTATAGTGACAACCGGAACCTTTGAATCGTAATGACAGCGGGAGGTTTGGCGCTGTAAAATCTGATTCAACCCACCATTTCTTTAGAAATGCCTGTACCAAGTCAGGGGCATTGCGGTTTTCCCAATTTTCCGGTTGTTGACTGATTTTGTCTGTTTGTTGAATTATGAGTTTTTACTTTCCCTTTAGAAGATTGCTCGGTGTTCGGTGATTTTGTTATTACCCTTATTTCGAACAGAATTATGTCACAACCGAAGATGAGAAATTAAAAATATAGGGGGAAATCGAAGTAAAGGGAAAATTCAGATACAAAATATTGACCATTGTGTCTGATCTTCCTCGAATTACTGGTTTCAGATTAAACCCATTGGCATCTACAAACTTTTCTTAATTTTCATTATTTTCGCAATAATTACTTAGCCTAACGTAATTGTCCAATTAAAGCATAATTACTACAAC
>MJUT01028770.1:57476-78974 GCA_002080005.1 Gigantidas platifrons | reverse complement strand
GATAACACTGATTATGACAACCATGTGAGACAAAAAGTCTCAGTCAAGACGCTAGATAATGCTGATTATAAGGTCATTAAATACAGTGCAAATGTAATATTGTTTATTTTTAGTACAATTCACGAACAACAATTGTGATGAGGAGGAAAGAAAAACTGATGATAACAAAATATACAATTTAACATGGAACGGACAAATAACTCCAAAATTGTGCAGCTTTGTCTTCATTACTGGTAATACATATGCTAATGAAGTCTGCTTTGAATCACTAATCTATAAAATACGATGGAATATGGAGAGTGTAGAAGTGAAAATATCGAATTACTCAAGATCATGGGTATGTTTATATACTTGATTGATTGTTGTTTAGCGTCATGTAATCAGTACTTAGGATATACCCCGGTATTCAATGACGACACGAACGTTTTGAGTTCAAATCCCGGTCATGGCGGGTGCCAGTTACTTGCAACAGGCCGTTGGTTTTCTCCGGATATTCAGGTTTTCTCGATCAATAAAACAAACCTCTACAATATAACTGAAAACTTGTTGAAAGTGGCCTTAAGCATAATAACCCTAACCCTCAATGACGACAGCAAGTTTACAATCATAGGTAAAAATAAACTTTACATTGGGATGTCCAGTTGTTGCCCGAAACGATTCAAATACACAGCTCGTCATTCTAAATGGGCGGACATGTACATTGAGTGCCTCGTATCTGGAGCATGGTATACTCTTTGCACGTAAAATACATCATATTACGGCGTACAGTGCTTGTTGTTGTGGCTGGTGGCCTGTTGCAAGTCGAATACACCAATCCAATTCATTACTTCCTCTTTTTTCCACCGAACATTTGAATGAGAAGGTGATAGTTGTTCAACGCCAACACAACAAATTTTCAGCTGTATCATGGCGAGAAGAAGTTAATTTTCAATGAGATAATGATGAGGTTCGCTAGCATGCTTAGTTGGTATTTTATAGTGCTAGCCCACTGCAACAACAATCCACGTATTGACATGTCGCCCCACTTGGACATATTATCCTGATTCTGTCTTTTCTCTTTCTCTTTTTCTAATGCTGCGTGCTTAGCGGAGAAACACCAAATATCAATTTCATAGTCTTTGGTTTGAACCGATCGGGACTCGAACCTATGATCTACCACACTCTTGGCGAGCACACCAACCATGACACCGAACACTTGATATTAAACACCAAGCTGCTTAAAAAAAGTTATAATAGCTTAATCAGTATTTGTTCATACAGTTGTGGAGAGAAAACAAATCGTGCATTTAGTTTCCTGTACAAGGATATATACAGTCCGACAAAAGTTAAGCACCACCTGACTTGTTTCGATATTCTAATATGACGTCCCGTATTCGGTATACAAATAAAGGCATATTTGAATACCAATCAAATATAGGCCACTCATGCGCGCTGAGCTAAAAAAAAAAGAAGCACCTTCATGGTTAGCGATTGTTTTATCTAAAAATTGTTGAAATAAATGAAGTTAAAATTAAATAAATCCTAATCAAGTCTTATCATAATTAAACTCTTACATTGCTTATAAACACGGGTTTGTTGTGGCTATTCCAATATTAACTCCGATTTCTATCTTATACTTCACCCATAATTTCCGGTTAACGGTGAAAGAAAAAATGTGAACACTGGCAACACAAATAAACGGTTTAAATATCACTTAGAAACGACGAAACGTTATCATGGGAATACCTGTAATAAAAACATGGGTAAAACAAACATAGAACATCTTTACAACGAAAAAATCCACACACATTTCACTCTTTGTATACTTTATGTTTATGCATTGATATGTAGGCAGTGCCGGCCACTTTGACCGCCTCGAATTTTAAAATTGCCGTATTTGTCCTATTAGAATCGAAATAATTCATGCCGGCCATACTTTATTGTTATTCACATATGGGTAGGCATTATATTCATGAGATTTAACCCCTCGCTATCGCTCGGGGTTAAATATTCATGAATATAATACCTACCCATATATGAATAACAATAAAGTATGGCCACCATATCTTTTCTAATAATGAACTTATTTCAAATCGGTTTGCTGTTTTCGTAACCTGTACACACATACTTACTTACCTGTGAAACAGGTTATTGATCGATTTTTATTTATGTGTATATGACAGGGTGTGTAAAGTGCCACGTATACTTTTCAACATTTGTGTTTGCGAACGAAAGCTGATTGTTTTTTTTTGTGTAGTTTTAAGTTTCATTTTCTATTGGTTTGGTATGGTGCGGCGAAAATTAACCATACCAGAAAGGTGGCAAGCTGTTGGCATGCATAACGGTGGTTTTAGCCATAGAAGGGTGGCAGATCACTTCAGGGTTAACCATTCCATCATTGTACGACTGATGCAGCGTTTTCGTCAAACGGGGAATGTTACTGACCGTCCATGTGCAGGTAGACATCACAAAACGACGCCGAGAGAGGACCGGCTCATATCCAGAAGGGCGCGACAACGGCCGTTCAGTACAGCTGGTGCACTTCGTGGTAATTTAGCGTTTGGAGGCCACATTAGCACACGCACTGTAATCAGACGCCTCCACCATCAGGGAATGCGAGCGCGACGACCCATAAAACGTCCACAGTTGACATTAAGTCATCGTCAAGCTCGATTTGACTGGTCACATGACATTTGGGGTGGACTATTCGCACATGGAGACGGGTCCACTGGTCTGATGAAAGTAGTTTTTTGTTACGCCCTACCCACGTTCTTGCAAGGGTTTGGCGCCAACGAAACACTTCATTTCAGGACAACCACATTTTGGGCACAACTGCTTTTGGGGGTGGGGGTGTAACTGTCTTGGGGTGTTTTTCCTTTGACTCTAAGTTGGACTTGTACGTTCTTGATGGTAATCTGACAGGCCAAAAATACCGTGACAATGTGCTCGCTCCACGAGTAGTCCCCCATTTCGATAATCATGCGTTGGCTGACAGGCCAATGTTCATGGACGACAACGCTAGGCCACATAGATCCCGAATTGTACAACATATTTTACAGCAAGAGGCTGTTCAGACAATTCCATGGCCTGCGATGTCGCCAGACATGAACCCTATAGAGCATGTATGGGACTTTATTGGCCGAAAAGTTAACCAACACAATCCAAAATGTCAAAATATTGACGAATTAAGAACTGCTATCTTACAGGAGTGGCAACAGTTCCCCCAAGAACGGCTTAGGCGTCTGGTGCGAAGCATGCCGGGGCGTGTTACAGAACTTCACAATAAACGCGGTGGATATACTCGTTATTGATTTTTATGCCTTACACATACGCACAATAGATGCATTTACAAGTGCTTGAAATCTGAAGACTCTGCATTTTAATGCAATGTTAAAAACTTCCATCAAAGACAAACTGGTTTTACGTTTTTCCAGCGCCTGTTTTGAACCCCATTTTTGCCACGTCATAGTCACGTCTTTCAGGATGATAAATACTTCGTAGATTGGTAATTTTAGAGCCCTTGGTGTAGTCTTTTAAGAAGTGTAAGAAAAATGGTGATATCTATTTTATTGTTTCAACAGTATTGTTGTAAAAAATATATCGATAAAAATATAGGGTGGTGCTTAACTTTTGTCGGTGTGTATATATGTTTTTTTTTATCTTGAAAGAACAAAAATGTTCAATTTAACAATACTTGAAGCATCAAGAATTCAAGAAGACTTAATAATATAATATTGCATAAGCGAAGCTCAATGGTTCCGACAGCATAATGAATTCCTGACCCACATGTGACACCTGTAGGATATTTCGAATTCAAAATATACAGTAGGAATGATACAATATACTGATATTTTTTTTCTATGCATCGTTTTTATTCTTTAATTTTTAAGACTTATAGTCATTACCATACCATGATAACACGTAAATGTGTTACAAATGCATATAGAATGGTTGTTTCAATACTGGTGCCTACTGGATATACAGAACCCAGTCCTAAAGAATACCTACAACTAGTGATTACTGGGAGAAAAGTTGTGACTCAAGGTAATGTGTGGGCATTTTAAACAGGTGAATTATAAGTACAGTCAAACCTGTCCATGTGGTCACCACTATCAAACAATCACCTACACTGAAAGGCCACACTTCTCTTGTCCTGTCATAGAAAATTACTTATGAATTGAAACTCTTTTAAGGGGTCACCTGTCTTATAATAACACTGTTTCATTGTCCCAAGGATGACCTCTTCATACAGGTTTGACTGTATATTAGTTTATCAAACACAAAAAGCTGACTAAACGATTATACTAAACATGCTTACATAACTCAAGTATAGAAAATCAATAAATGTACTTCCGTGTGCTCTTGTAGTGTAAGCAGTTCCTGTTTCACTAGAGACACCCATCGTGTTACTCTTGTCACAATTCCAGTGATAAGTCAGGAATGAGGACATGACGAGATTGTGACACATATATTCCTCAAATGATTAACAAGTCATGCTGGGAACCGTAAAGCTTCCGAAGTGATGTCTTCATCTTAACAACTATGAACCCTTTATTGAAGAAACTTCCTTGTTAGCAACTACCGTCCATCAAAGAAATAATGAAAGGAACCCCAAGTTCTGGAGTATCGCATCAACTGGGAAATATATATTCCCATGCATATGCTCCATATAAATGAAAAGTTCACACTGGGAAAATTGAGATCGTCTCTTTTGTAGTAAGAAACACTTGATAACCAGAAGAGAACGATGAAATCAAATCAGAAAGCAAATTGACAACACAGATGAAACATAAAATCACAATAAAGTGAAATGATGAAGTATATTACATTTTTGTATAACATAAATTTTCATGCATAGGCAGGATTAAGACCAACTTAAGTTTGTCAAACTCTATATATGGTACCGTAATGAGGTCATGATTAGAAATATATAATCAGCTTTTTTATTATATTCTTTTTACATTTTTGTATGACTTTTTAACTAGTAAAGCTGTTAAATGTTTTGTATGTTTTGAAGACTCAGACCAAGAATCAATTAACACTATCTTGATGGCTTTTGGTGCAACATTTTTCATACTAGTGGTATTGATTACGTGTCGATGCTTTAAGACTGACGGCAAGCTGTGTACACTGTTTTGCGACAAACTGAAATGTTGTGGCGAATTTGTACGATGTTGTGTGACTTGTCAATATTTGCGTGAATGTAGTTGTCTGTCATGTGACGACTGTAATTGCAATGACATATGTCGGCCGTGTGGAGAATGTTGCATCAGATTGGCCGGCTGTTGCACAACATTGGTGTCGCGAGCGGACGGACATAGTGCAGGAAACCATTCAGATAATGTGGCTACAGAAATGAGCGCAATACCAGAAGCTTCAGGAAGCACTGCAGCTATTACTTCAGTTTCTGACTTTGAAGAACCACCACCGTCCTATAATTCTATAAATGGTAAAATTATTTTGAGATCATTTAATTTCCTATTACACACCAATAGTATACATTTGTCAATCATGTTTTTATATAGTTAAACAATTATTATAGATACAACCTAAAAATTAACCATACATAAAAGATTATTCTTTTCTGAACTTTTATGAATAATAGAATGTAAAGTCAAAAATAAAACATTGTCGGAACAATTCCAAACATCAAATACGAAAATGATAGCAAGAGTCAAAATCGATACCCCTAACACACCTACATGACAGCTTAATTTCCTGACTTGTTAGATGTGCTTCAATAAAAGGTGACGGGGTTAAACCACCAGTTTTATGGAACCAAACTTTCCATTGTAGTGAACTTTTGCGGCCATGCATTTTGATTCATGTGTATAAATAGAGGTGAAATATAGTATTTATGTTGATGGTAACACATCATGCTTTCAGACGCCATACTGTTACAAAATTATAATCAAATTATATACACTTTAATTATTTTAGCACCGACTTTTACCGTTCACACAATACTTACATGTATGCATATAGTTAAATTCATGCATGTTACTAAACAAGTTCAGAATAAACAAAAGTAGCCAAAACATATTGAAGATAACTATAATTTTCCTCCAATTTCTCCTCTCGTAAAGAAACAGCCTCTTGTATCGAGATCCAATAATAATACAAAATTAGTCTTGACGGAGCATATTGATGGATTGATTTATTGATTGATTGGTGTTTAACTTTAACAGTATTTCAGCTATATCGGGGTGCGGACAAATTTTATACATTAGACCTGACGGAACATAACAAATATCATTATTTTTCAAAGCCTCAAAATATACTGGCTGAAACACATACACACATACATAAGAAAAAAACCCCGATCCCATCCATTATAGCTTATGTTCTTGTTACCAGTGATGGTGAAATACCTGTGAGGTGATATATTCAATATTTATCATTAGTAGGTCTATTAAATTGTGATGATCTGCAATGTCCTCTTTAATATGAGCGGGGGTCGTGATCGTATAATAGTTAAATGTAAAACTACCTGTCCTATCAGTGCCTATCACCCATTTAAGTTGTAAGTTTGAATCCCACTCATGACGAGGTGTTCTAGATTCAACATTATGTGATAAAGTTTGTCAGTGACTTGCGGAAGGTCGTTGGTTTTTAACGGGTACTCCGGTTCCACCACCAATAAAACTGACAACCACGATATAGCTGAATAAAGTGTTGCTAAACACTATAACCTCTTTAATATTGGCCTTTTTCTGTTGGTCTTATCATACTAAAGGGAACCATATGTTCATATGTTCTGCCATGCGTGGTATTACCCCTCCATAAGAGGTGACCGTTAGATGTGAGGGTCTAATCAATTACAGAATTCTTAAGACGGGACCAAGACAAGTTCATCGTTAATGGAGATTGGCCAGACAGACATTCGTCAGAAACTCACAGTGAACAAGTTTATTGGGAGTGATGGTAGGTGTCCCGTTAAAAGTCGAATGTTTCTGAACCTATATATTCTAGCCTTTTGTCCTTCAGCAATGTAAACATTAGTCATATGCACACCACAATATCAACATTGTACCAGCATGATCAGTTGACGATAAGCAACAATCGGGATAAATATTATGCTTACTCTCAAAAACTTTTAAATCATTTGGCTTTACAATATGTTGACTATGAGCGGACCTGATTAAGACTATTTCAGAAATTCGTCGTTCGCACTAAATTTGATATTTACGTTTTTTCTCTAAATACTTTTTTCACTTGCTTATATATTTACTTTATTGTTTTTAACCTTTTTTTTTCTTTCAGATATCTCTATTATATACGATCCAACAATTCCACCTCCAAGTTATGGGGAGGTTACACGTAAAACGTACCAGCAACGCGGCCATCGTAGTGCCACTACTGCATCATGAATTGCATGTTCTGTAGGACTATCAAAGTTAAATGTACTCGGAATATTTGATGGCCAACATTTTTACTGCATTTCACAGAACACGCAGATGATTGTATCCCAGAGAGAGCACTCAATACTGTTCAGGGCAACTATATGCCGACTTTGCGTACTTTAAGACCTAATTATTCAAAAACATCGCTGCTATGAGAATATATAATTGGTAGAATTGTCCAGTAATTAAACTATTCAGGACGAGAGCACGTTCAATAATATATCGAAACTATATAGACATGAGGGATGGATGGGACAATAGGGACAACAAGTTATTACTGCCACCGAAAAAGTATTAAAAGTTGGATAGGGACGAACATGTTAGTCTTTTGTGTCGGCTACAATGTGGCTACTCTTTTACGAAATCTACAAAAGAGTTATTTAGCGTGCAGGGAACGTGGCACTTCCCAAACATGTTACCTACATTGGACTCCGGTCAAGCTTTCTGTATTATAACCTGGTGTCCCCCTATCGAGAAATCTACAATTATCCGCTATCCGGTGGCGTGCTCAGCAGCTCAATACCCAGTTGTAAAATGCAACTGTTGAATTATGAATGATAACGTTTTACTTAACAAACCCGTTTTTTATTATTTATGCAACTCTTATTTTTTGACGATGCCTATAGTGCTAAAAGAATCACCTTTTATTTAAATAAATATAAAGATATGTAGCTATTGTCTCGGAGGGATATCTGCGTTCTACTATGTATGATAAAAGTAGTGACATCGATTTAGTATATTTTCCGATCTTGAGTACCGACACAATCTTCCATTCCCTGCTAATCGCGTATTTTTATCCAAATGTATTCTCTATTCCTGAGCATTTTCATTTGAAATATATTTTAGCAGTAAGCTACTGACAACTTTGAAGATACCAAATAGGTCATCAGGAGTCGTAAATGAAAGGAGAGAAATACAATGGCCTAAAGAAAACAGACAAAAGGACAAACAATTATTTATATAACACTACATAGAAAACTAAAGATCGGGGGTGAACTCAGGTGCTCCGATAGGGTTAGTAGTTCCTGCTCCACTAATGACAACCAGGGTTAGTAGTTCCTGCTCCACTAGTGACAACCAGGGTTAGTAGTTCCTGCTCCACTAGTGACAACCAGGGTTAGTAGTTCCTGCTCCACTAATGACAACCAGGGTTAGTAGTTCCTGCTCCACTAGTGACAACCAGGGTTACAAACAATCACCATTAACAGACCTGTACGGAATTCTAGTGATTCGACTGATTGTACACATGTTTGTTATAGCGGGCTATTTGTTTTATTTATACTATTGTTGTGTATGTCATCGAGTTTAAGACGTCATACTAGACTGCTGCCGTCTTGCTTTGCCATTGTCATAATTTTGAATTGCGATTATTAATGAATTTTGCACAGTACTGTAAAGATTATACGAATATTTTTATCAGTACAATGGTGATGAGGAGATACGTATTTTATGGTATTATATTTTTTTTATTATCAATTTTTTTTCTTCTTTTTTTTTCATCTCTTACGAATTTTGGTAAAAATGTGGACATCAAATGCGCGATTGTCATCAAAGGACCATGTATATGTTGTAGTCTTGAATATACTGCGATATTCTTGATTTATCTATCTTGGAATGCTTTTAGATGTAGAGTGTTGTTTATAGGAAGGATTTCTGTTTGACTATTCAATTTCAGCAATACGATATTAAATTGATCCACTTGCCACCTAGTTTGAGTTTCTGTAGGATAATCAAGCCTGTCCGCGTGACCACCTCTATTAAGCAGCAACCTGTATTTGTCATGTTGCTGTATTTTCCAACTATTGTACCTCTAAAAGATAACATTAGGGAACCAATAAGATCAGCAAAATCTGAGTGTAAAATTACGTATTCTCTGTGATAGTATTTATACTATTGTTAGATGTATATCTACATTTGAATATTGAATATTGTCATGTGGAACTAGTATATGTCGATGTTCGGCTAATTAAACGTTTTAATATTTGATTGATTATTGTGTTACTAACATAGGGATGATGAGACCTAATCTACAAATGGTAAATTATGCAGGTTATGGCCTATGGACGGTTTGCTTTATTTTTCACATGGTAATCGGCTGATCATATTTAGAGTTGGAATATGTTTTGCTGCAACCGGTCACAAACAAACTACCACTCTTTACAAACTGATGTCAATTAAGAAAAAAACTGCAATGTTTCTCTGCTGTGCAAGGTGTGTGACATTAATCATTCGACACTAAGTTACTAGATTAACACGACGAGTGCCACTAGTGGAGCAGAAACTGCTTATCTTTGACCACCTGAGTTCACCCCCGGATTTTAGTGGGGTTCCTGTTACTCGATCTTTAGTTTTATGTGTAATGTTTTATAGATCGTTGTTTGTCCTTTTGGCCATTCCTGAATATAGCTGAAAAATTGCTCGCTGGACGTTAAACATCAATCAATCAATCAATCAATCAATCAATCAATCAATCAATCTTCTTCGATTTACGGATTATAATTACCCCTTTGGTACCTTCAAACTCTTCTTACGATGACATATTAGATAGTGATATTGGATATAGTACACATTTCAGTATTTTTTTTCAGTGTTACTTGATTTTACTATCTATTTTATTACAGATACCTGCAATAAATTAGAATATATGTATAATTTGATAGTTGCTTAACTTTAAGTGAAAAGTTTTTCACCTTTACTCGGACTTATAAATATTCATCATAATAATTAACTATTTGTTTATTTACAATATACTCCAATAACAAATTGAAATCGAATTTTAATGCGAGGTATGTTTCAGTATCTTTCAAAGAAAAGAGAAGACTTGTCACATATGCAGACTGTTTTGAAGTCAACGTACCGAATCTCTTCTGCGAGTTATCCAAGATATACCCGAGTAATACATGAACTATAAATAACATGTTATAAAACAACTCAAAATATGAATACAAATTTACTTATCTCTACTTCCAGCTTCAAACTCGAGAAATTGCTATATTCATACTCACTCTATTCGCAAAATTGACCTTGTCAAACAATTATTCAATTTCATTAATTACAAATCGTAATTTTAACATTTTTGAGGAATTTGAAATTTAATTACCTAGTCCCTATTGCCATAAATATAGTTTAACCCCGTCTCTTTTTATCGAAGCCACTGTACCAAGCCAGGAAAATGAGAGTCAATGTATTTGTGTGTTAGGGGTCAGAGTTCATGTATTTGTGTGTTAGAGGTCAGAGGTCATGTATTTGTGTGTTAGGGGTATTGATTTTACCTCTTTCTTCGATTTTGATATTTGATTTTGGAATTATTCCGACAGTTCGTTTTTGTTTTTTCATTTTATTAGTCAACCGATTTAAGTACTGTGTTCAGTTGTTGTATCAAGTGACATTCCTTGCTGCACCCCTCCACGGTTATTCCATAAATTGGGATCATGCACATGGAGACGATCAATTTGTACTTGTGACTTTTATATCCTGTCTGGTGTCTTGTGGGGTAGAACATTTAGTTATGTTTCTACATGGACACCATGATACCAGCTCATCCTCTACACGAACAATAAGGAATTACTCTAAAGTGATACCATGTTATCAGGCAATCTTTTTTTTTACTAAAAATTGCTTTTTACACTAAAGTGACACTATAGCCGATCCTGTTCACCGCATCGATATAACAAAAATATTGTTAAAAGTGGCGTTAAACACAATAAACTAAACCAAACCTTTCACGAACAATAAGGAATTATTCTGAAGTGATACCGTGTTATTAGGCAATCCTTTAAACAACAAATTGCTTTATACACTAAAGTGACACTATAGCCGTCGTGTTCACCGCAACGATATAACAGAAATATTGTTGAAAGTGGCGTTAAACACAATTAACCAAACCAAACCTTTCATGAACTATAAGGAATTACTCAATTACTCTAACGTGATGCCGTGTTATCAGGAAATCCTTTTTACTAAGAATTGCTTTTTACACTAAAGTGACACTCTAGCCCATCCTGTTCATGAACAATTGTTTATTTCTAATAATATCTGTATTCAATAAATTCTCCCATCCTTGACATTCTTAATTCCAATAAAACTTCCTTTATTCAATATAAAAAATAAAATGTTTTGTATGCAATTAAGAATGTAATGTAAATCTATATCGCCCTCTCGATGATATTAATCAAACATTGTATTATCTGAAAAATGTTTCCAAGAGTGATCAAAACAATAATTAATCATTACACAATACATTACGAATTAAAGAATCAACAAGAGCATGAAAATACCAAAGGGAAGATCATAATTCGTTTAACGAAGAAGGAAAGACAACACAATGCCCAATAGAAAAAGGACGAAAGGACAAACAACAATCTACAAAACACAACACATAAATCTAAACATCGAGCAACATGAACCCCACTAAAAACTCATGTGAACCAGAAGGGCAAACAGTTCATGCTCCACTAGTGACATCCGTCATGTTACTATAGTTACAAACCCGGTGATAAGTCATGAATGAGGAAATGACCGGGAAGTATTGATGATCATCTATCAAGGATATCCTGATTGGAACTACAAGCTTTGGAATATCGGATGATCTGAGAGATATATACTCCATATGCTGGTGCTGCTGGAACCGTACTACATATAAACGGAAAGTTTGCAAGCTTGGTTTTATAACTAATACATGTCACTTGTAGATATTTTAACCGTAAAGAAAAATCAGAGGACAATTTTACAACAAATATAAAATTCACAAGTTGTTGCACAATTTTGAGCAGATTATGGGTCAAAAATGTTCTTTGCATTGTACTTTCCATGATAGGCAACCACATTGTCCACCTTAAAGGGAAATAGCTCATGTGAAGCGTATATTTTTAGAAGTCGGAAATGTGCAAATGGTCTATTCACCAGAATATGTTACGTTTTAACCGCGTGTGCTTTATTACCATCATTAATTTACATTGCATAATAACCAGTTCAATTTTGAACACTCGATGTTTTCATCTCAGGATTAGATAATTATCCTTGCATTATGTAAAGAGATGTTTTATAACGTCTTTTTAGCTCACCTGGCCAAAGGCCATGTGAGATTTTGCCATCAGGTTTCGTCCGTCGTCGTCGTCTGTCTTTAGCTTTTCACAATTTAATCTTCTCCTCAGAAACCATTAAGCCAATTTAGACCAAACTTTGGTGGAATGATTCTTGGATGGCCCCCTTCAAAAATTGTGTTCGGTGATCCCGACTTCTAACCAAGATGGCCGCCATGCTAAAAATAGAAAAAAGGGGGGGGTGAAATTTTAATTGTCCATTGCTGCTTTAGTTTAAGTTAAAATGAGCTCAAATTTTAACTGCAGCTACATGGAAGGAGTAGTTTAACATATATTCCGGGTTTTCTGTGAAATTTTTCCTTCAGCCGATTTATACCGATTATGCAAATTAGGCATATTTTGATAAAAGATAGGTTTTTAGATATTCTTCTCTGAAACCGCTGAACCAAATTAAACCAAACTTGGCAAGGATGGTCCCTGTGTGGGTCCCTTTCAAAATTGTGTCCGACAGCCCCACCCTCCATTCAAGATGGTTGCTGTTGCTAAAAATAGAAATTTCTTCAATTGTCCATTGCTGCTTTAGTATAAGTCATCATAAGCTCAAATTTTAACTGCAGCTACATGGCAAGGAGTAGTTTAACATGTATTCCGTTTTTTGCTCACGTGGCCTTTAGGCCATGTGAACTATTGCCATCACTTTTCGTCCGTCGTCCGTCCGTCAACCTTTCACATTTTAATCTTCTCCTCGGAAACCACTGGGCCAATTGCAAAAAAACCTTTGTGGAATAGTCCTTGGGTGATCACCTTCCAAAATTGTGTCTGGTGATCACGACTTCCAACCAAGATGGCCGCCAAGCTTAAAATAGAAAAAAGGGGGATGAAATTTTTAAAAAATCTTCTCCTCTGAAACTACTGAGCCAATCTCAACCAATTTTTGCTGAAATGATCCTTGCGTGATCCCCTTCCAAAATTGTGTCCGGCATTTCAGACCTCCGATCAAGATGGCCACCACAGCCGAACTTAATTTAACATAGGACCCTATGATAAATTCCCATAAAAATCTTCTTGTCTGAAACCATTTGCTCATTAAGAGCTAAATTTTGATGAAATAGTCATTGGATGGTTCTCTTCCAAAGAATGTGCCCGGCAAACAACGAACCGTCCCTTCGACCAATATGGCCCACACAGCCGAACTTAGCTTAACATAGAACCCTATGGGAAATTCACATAAACATCTTCTCCTCAGACACCACTGGGCCAATTGCAACCAAACTTTGGTAGAATGGTCCTTGGATGGCCCCCTTCCAACATTGTGTCCGATGATCCCGACTTCCAACCAAGATGGCCGCCAAACTAAAAATAGAAAAAAGGAGGATGAAATTNAAAAAAAATCTTCTCTGAAACTACTGAGCCAATCTCAACCAAACTTTGCTGAAATGATCCTTGGGTGATCCCCTTCCAAAACTGTGTCCGGCGTTTCAGACCTCCGACCAAGATGGCCACCGCAGCCGAACTTAATTTAACATAGGACTCTATGGGAAATTTCCATAAAAGTTTTCTTTTCTGAAACCATTTGCTCATTAAGAACTAAATTTTGATGAAATAGTCATTGGATGGTTCTCACAGCCGAACTTAGCCTAACCTAGGACCCTATGTGAAATTCACATAAGCATCTTCTTGTCTGGAACCAGTTGCTCAATTGGAACCAAACTTTGATGGAATAGTCATTGGATGGTCCTTTTCCGAAATTGTGTCCGGCAGTCACGCTCTCCCACCAAGATGACCGCCACAGTGCAGTTGCGTTGTTATTGAAAGCAGCTTTGATCCAGATAAGCGATTACAGGCTCCTGGGAGACTCTGGTTTAGCATTTGTAGCCTATGACGTTATAATACATCCTAATTAATTGTCTACAAAAGTCAACAAATGAGAAGAATACTAATCACAGTATTTACATATTTTCTTTCATTTATGTTTTGGTTACTTTTCAGACATGTACATCACATGCCTCTGAGGTCGTACATTCACCTTTTACAAAACTGTCCGAGTGATCGATATTCCGATTGTTTCGTATGACTCAGTAATACATACAAACGTCTACGATGATGGTGATAATGTTACATTTTTAGATGTCTCCGATCAACAAATGGCTTCTCTTCGTCTAATATCTGCACGATCAATTTTCACTGCAGAAACCAAAGCAAAAATGCTTGTCTTTAAAAAAATGTCATCTGATAAATCCGCATTACAGATATTCCTCAGATTCTCTTTCATGCCTCCTAGCGATATAAAATGCAAAAATCAAAACATTTTAATTTCACAATTGATCTATATAAACAAATGCCTTGTGGTGGAGAGGAAGGGACTAATTAACCTCTGGATTCCTAGTCACTGTGTCTGTTTTATCTAAACACAAAGGATGTCACTAGGGGATAAAGAACTGCTTACCCTTCCGGAGCACCCCGCTTTGTAGTGTGGCTTGTGTAGCTCGATATTTAGTTTTCTGTGTAATGTTTTGTAGCTCGTTGTTTGTCTTTTTGTCGTTTTTATTTTGGCCATTGTGTTGTCTGTCCTTCTCCGATTTATGGATTCTGATTATCTTCAACCTCTTCCTATCATATATTACTCTGCTTCTTCGAAACAAAAATCATCCGATAAATCTAGTTCGAAACAACAAGTTTTAACTTTCAGTCAATGCTGTACTGGAAACATACCATGCACAGTAAAAACGTAAATCTCTGATGCAAGCTTTAATTTGCCAAGGTCGTGTTGACATTAAAAGGAAACGATGTCCATTCCTTTGCATTTCGTGTTTCAATCTCGTATTTTTAGCTGGTTAATAAATAGAATACTAAAACATGTTACCGCACAATGAATAAAATTAAAGTGATGAATAGTGTACGTTGTTTGTTAGTCTATTGGTCAATTTATAATCCGTTCTCGGGACAGACACATTGATCATTATGTCTATCATAGGACTGATAATGAAATTAAGTACGGAGAAAAGTGCAAGATGTTTTACAGCGATACGTCCATCCATTACAATGAGAAAGCACTGATATATATATTAGAAATGAACACATTTGTCAGGGGAGTAATATAAAATTTACATTCAATATTTTTTATCTTAAGAAATCAACAACTTGTATTGAATCTGAATGAAGAGATTATGTACTTTTATAAGGTTAGCATATCAATTGCATATTTTATTTGACCTGGAAACATAATGAACTAGGTTTTCTTTTCTCTTTTGTATTAAAACGTGTGTGAATTCACTTGTTTAAAACAAATGTTAATAAAGGTTTTGGAAGAGCAAATGTGATGCACACTAAGCATGCGCAACGTTCAACATAGCACCTTTTGACATGTATGACCCTTGCATTGAACAGGATGTTGGTGTGACCGATGTGATGACTCTCACTCGTTGACAAATGAAATACTTAGCAGAATTTCTTTCTCTTTTTTTTTCTGTGTTTTGGTGTTTTCTTTTTCTCATTCTATGTCTTGTGGACAATGTTACCTCTTCGATTTTTTCGAACATTCATTTTAAAAAAAATTGTAAAAATTACATCAATTAAAATGAAACAACCAATATTAGATTAACAGCTATATATTGTAAATTAAAATGAATTCGACAAACAAGCCGTTGAACTATTCAAAATGATGGCGGTCAATTTTATTGGTGGAAGAAATCGGAGTACCCGGAGAAAACCATCGACCTGACTCGTCATTGGAAAACTTTATTACATAGTGTTGTATCGAGTACACCTCGTCTGAGCGGGATTGGAACTCACAACGTTAGTGCTGATAGTTACAAAACGAACATACCTTATCAGATATAGGCTGTTTCTTAAGAATTTGGGGAACCGAAGCTTACTTCAATATCGTAATAACGATAAAACATTTATTTTCTTCAGTGAAATGCATTTTAAAGCAGTAAATCAGTTAAATTGATTAAAAAACATTCAATCATATGAACTATATTATAAAACAGGAAATTGATATGTCTTGAAAGTACAATTTGATTTAATGACATCCAAAAATATTTCTTAACTTGCACTTTTATCTTATATAATAACCGCCTACATACGTACTTGAGTTTGATGAATCGTTTTGCTTGGAGAAATATATTGTTTTTTTCTTAATTTGCGCATAATAAAGCAATACAAGGGCCTTTACGGTACTCTTGTGACAGACGACAAATGTACTGTTTACTATAACATATTATTATAACATATAAAATAAATAAAAACATTAATCTGTTTTGACTGAAAACGACAAAAGCACGTATGCCTTCTATATAAGATAGCAAACTTTACTTGAATTGGCTCTTCACACTATAAATATCGTCAGAGCATATATATTAAATTTTTCAATTATACGTCAGTTGAAGGATTTGTTTTTCAAGACGAACCTAGAATATCCAAGAAAAGCGGAGTAAATCCGATTTGACTGAAATAGACAAATGAATGTATGCTGTCTATATAAGATATCAAAATTTACTTACATTAACTCTTCAAACTATAAAATCTTCAGAATATATATATATTAAATTAATAGATATAAAATAAATCTAAGGTGTCTGCAGCGAAATTCCCGAAAGAAAAATAAGGCCATGTAAAATTCAAAATTATGAATACATGTATATTTATATGTGTCTTCTATCAGGAACGTCTGTGTATCATGTTTGAATTACGGGTGAACTCGTATTAATCAGCAGCTAACTAACCTTAAGCCTATTAATAGAGACATTCAAAAGTTAAATCCTTGTTTCAAGAATTACAAGGACTAAACCCATTTCGCTTAGAGTTTTTCCTGTGTAAACTGTATTGATCTATTTACAAGCTTACCATTAACGGCCTTTAAAGTTTTATTAAGTTCGTGAGTGCATCGGCACGGTTTTCACTCCTGATAACCTCTCAAAATATGCGTCTAATCATATAGCCAATCTTCACTTGAAATATAATATGCCAATGTCTCCTGATCTTACGCAATTCACATAAAAATATCCATTATATATTTTACAATAGCACACATTATATGTAGACTGAATACACTTTGTTAGTCCATAAAGGTCAAATATCGTGACATTGCTGACAGTTGAACATGCTATTAACGATGAGGCGACATTCGACACTCTAGACTGATAACATATTTATTGGACCTATATAATATTATTACACATGTCGTTATTGTCAGAGACATAGAGATGTATATTGTAACATTTTATATGCAGGGCATCTATTCCAGCAATATTGATTTTGTCTACTTTTCTGTCTCCAGCAGACGGTGATACATGTTGTTTTTGTTTAAACAGGTGATCGCTATAGAATTTGCAAACAAAGAGTCTGATATACAGAAAAGCAATACATAATTCCTCGACTGTTAGCTAATAAAAATTCTTATTCCAGACTTATGATATAATATGGCTATTCGCAAATCAAAAGTTTACATTTCATGAGAACGCCTGGTAATGCATATTGTACACTGAATACAAACATAAATAGCTATGAATAATGTATACTAAATACACATATATAATGAACACAAATATAAATTCACACATGTAGTACACATGCTTGTTCAATAAAAATACATATGAAATGAAAGATGGTTGTTCGTTCTGTCGATATTGGTGAAATTGTTAACTATCATTGTTTAAATTTTCTATTCTTTATACAGCAAACATAAACTAAAACAAAAAGAACGCATAAAAGATGTTTACTTTGCTTCGGCAACAATACAATTATTTTGGGTGAATTTGTTTTATTACCAAAGTTTAGATCTACATCTACAAAGAAAAGATTTGCAACGTGGTTTTCTTCCTTCACTGGGTTCTTGTATTCATTCAATATTTAATATTGTATTATGAAACAACTGTGTATATGTGTCTTAGACAAACAGTTAACTGTAACATACATCTAAGTATGTCACCTTCTTTCAACATGGGTCTCATTATTAATTTGTAGAGTAATGTCCAATGTGTATTGTGTTTAGAATGAGTATTGCATTGTAATCTTTGTAATCTGTTTTTAACAGACAATGCAGACACGATCGTATGACTTTTTCTCTTCTGATTTACGTAAGTCAATATTGTACACGAATATAGGTCAAAAATACCACGTTTAAATCCCGGTTGGCTTCCGAGCTTATACATATATATATATACATATATAAGCTCGGAAGCCAACCGGGATTTAAACGTGGTATTTTTGACCTATATATATATATACATATACATGAAGATGTATGTCACTTACTTTACCAGTATATCTTTCCACACATTCTTTTCTTTATACCTAAATAATTCTACTAATTAGAGAGTCATAATGGAATGACAGGATATAGAGCTAGGACATAGTTTCACCTCTGTGTGGTACAGCCCTTCAATAACATTTGTACGATGTTGTATTTATTTGACGACCTATGATTGGATAAAGTCATTCCTAAAAATAACGATAGAAGGGAGGGCCATATATGGAAATCCAGAGAATAAGATTAATACGCTTTACCTGGTCAGGAGAAAATTCCATTCATAAAAATAACGATGCAGACGGAAAATTACAGAAGGTCAGTGGGCAGTGCTTAATTTTGTCTAGTGACCATTGCGTATTTAGCCTTAGAACTTCCAAGAAAGTCCGTCAAAAATAGTTCGTGGAAAAAACTTAGTTACTGTTTCAAGTTATAGATCAGCAACATCGTACAAAAATGTGCTAAGCTCCCGTGACCGACTATGATTATTTGGACGGTCAGTAAATAGTTGAAGGGTTCGCGCCCACCCTTCAACAATTTACTGACCGTCCAAATAACGATAGACAGTCACTAGGGAACTTAGAACTTAAAATATCCTCTAGTTTGCGGAATGAATCAAATAAATAGCTCTCTCCTAAGGCAGAACATGACTCGTTCTTGGAGTATGTCATGCTTTTGGAACGTCAAGTGCAACTTGCAACAGCTCGTAATACTTGTTACAATGTAGTAATAGTAGTTGTGTCCATTGGGAGGCAT
Organism: Gigantidas platifrons; assembly: GCA_002080005.1. Taxonomy (NCBI): domain Eukaryota; kingdom Metazoa; phylum Mollusca; class Bivalvia; order Mytilida; family Modiolidae; genus Gigantidas; species Gigantidas platifrons. The sequence continues at coordinate 59,544 of MJUT01028770.1, read as the reverse complement.
TTTTCAGATCGTATCCTTTTTTTTCTGTGACAATCTAAATTTCGATCAATATGTCCACTCGAGTGCCACCTTTTTCACCTATACAACTGATTTGCTACTTTATGTTAAATAAGAATCAATCAACCTACTAATTGAATCTAATAATTTATTGTATTTTCATCCACTGAATTAAAAGAAAACACAACTGAGTACTAAATTTATTGCGTTGTTTGTATTTTTTTGTTTTTTGTGTTTGGTTGTTTGTGTGCTTGTTTGTTTGCTTTTGTTTTTTCCTTTGTGTTGTTCTATTTTATTCTATTTTATTACTTGTGTCTATGTCTTTGTGTTGTGCTGTTTTATTCTATTTTATTACTTGTGTCTATGTCTTTGTGTTGTGCTGTTTTATTCTATTTTATTATTTTTGTCTATGTCTTTGTGCTGTTCTATTTTATTATATTTTATTATTTTTGTCTATGTCTTTGTGTTGTGCTGTTTTATTCTATTTTATTATTTTTGTCTATGTCTTTGTGTTGTGCTGTTTTATTCTATTTTATTATTTTTGTCAATTCCCGGCTGTTGACTGATTTTGTCTGTTTGTTGATTTATGAGTTTTGAATTTCCCTTTGGAAGATTGCTCTGTGTTCGGTAATTTTGTTATTACCCTTATTTGTGTTGTTCTATTTTTATTATTTTTGTCTATGTCTTTGTGTTGTTCTATTTTATTATATTTTATTATTTTTGTCTATGTCTTTGTGCTGTTTTATTATATTTTATTATTTTTGTCTATGTCTTTGTGTTGTGCTGTTTTATTCTATTTTATTATTTTTGTCTATGTCTTTGTGTTGTTCTATTTTATTATATTTTATTATTTTTGTCTATGTCTTTGTGTTGTGCTATTTTGCTTTAGTTTTTATGTTGTTTTCTTTGCTACAGCCACTTCATTTGATACAATGACATTATACATTATCCATGTATATCATTCTATTTAATGTTCCTGGCAGAAAAATACTACAAGCCGTTTATGTAGACAAAACTGGTTTATGATAGAAAACAATTGTATTTACCTTATTTTTTTTTTATTACAGCGATGCTATTATAGGCTTTATCTATTTTTATCAAATCATTAACACATTTTTACCGTAAAGTTTATTTTATATGTGATATCTCACAGATTTTTGTAACCTCTGGTCTATCCGTTTTCCTGATGATACGACAAATACTCAGCAACATATTTATTCATACTTGTAGCGTAGAGATTGTTGACATGAGCCTTCTCCGGGAAGTCCGTGTTATTCAATATTCACAAGAATACACTGACGTCATCTATATTTTTATCTTACAGAGTGACTGTGTTTCATACCTGAGGTCATGTATGATCAATTTCTAAATGATAATCCATTTTTTTAATTGGATTCCATTAATATACCCCTAAAAAACCTTAGATAAAATAAACAACAGGAACAGCTTCCTTATGTTTCATGTTTTGACAGTTACCTCAAATGACACCATAATCAACTTTCTACTAGACTATATTACAAAAGAGGCGGCATCAAGTTTTCCATTTTAAATTGTTCAGATTTTGATAGAAATATACCCACCTCTCCCGCGTATGAAGTTTATATTTCACAACTCATACGTTACGGTCCAGCTCGTAGTTTGCATTCAGACTTTTTACAACGTCACTATATTCTGAGTACTGAACTATTAAGTCAAGGATTTTTAAAGAATAATCTCATCTTATATTTCAAAATGTTTGTCGGAAGATGTCAACACCTTATTGAAAAGTATTCTGTCAATAGTCCCCAGAAGAGGAGAGATGATATTGACAATTATATTTTAATTCAACGTACCGGTATAATCAATTTCTTTCCGTTGTTGCCGTTCTATCTTCCGATGGCCTTCTGTACTGTCTAAAAGTTCAGTGATGGCTCATGCCAACGGCTCTATTTACAGAACTAATATTATACATACATATGACAACTGTTATATTATATATAAAGCTCGGGCTAGCCTGGTTGTGTGCGATGGTATACGTTTTTCTCTCACTTCTCGCATGTGAGAGAGAGAGAGAGAGAGAGAGAGAGAGAGA
>MJUT01028770.1:0-34562 GCA_002080005.1 Gigantidas platifrons | reverse complement strand
TAGTAGTAAACATTATGTCTATGGTCACTAGTAAACCAAATTTCTATTTTCAGACAAAGTTGGTAAATAATTATACATGTATGTACATAAGCATAAAGTTTTGCACATGTTTGCTCATCCAAATATATCTAAGTGATTATCTTTGCGAGCTTTTCCAGGCAGTGCCTGTTTCATATTATAAGACAGATAGTGGGGTACCGAACACCAGTATTTATTCAGCGGTTTCCTTGGCGTCTCCATATTACAATTACTTATAATCTACCGCATCTACGACTATGATATGCTGACGTTGTCACAGTAATAGCGTAAACACCGGAAGTCGCCTGCCTATTTGTTCAGACGTCAAGACACGAAAAAGACGGAACGTGGTCGGAATAGACATGATTCGAAACAACCGAATTAAAACATTTTTCAACGTATCATTTAAAATATTTAGAATACAACTGTACAATATATATTAGGGAGCAGTACCGATAGCCCCCCCCCCCCCAAAAAAAAACCAATGAAACAATACATATCAATTAGATGAAAACTCTACACAAACATACAGTGGAAAATAGAACACCTATTAGACGTAACAGTACTAAATAATTACAATCCTGATAGACAACACACCTATTAGACGTAACAGTACTGAATAATTACAATCCTGATAGACAACACAACACTAGTGCAACGTAGAATACCAAATAAAGACAACAGAGCAAAAATCATCATCCGAATAGACTGGTTTATTTGAGTGTCGTATGTAGGTGTGTAAGAGTGGTTGCTGTTGCCTCTTTCGACAGTGTGGTATTTCTTGATTTTCATTTAATGTCAATTACATGTATACCAAATCGTCATTTAATGTCAATTACATGTATACCAAATCGTCATTGATTGATTGTTGTTTAATGAACATTGAGCAGTATTTTATGAATAATTATGATGAGAACAAAATTAGAAACACAAAATCCAGTACGCGATAAAAAAAAAATGGTTGGTCCTATGTACGGATGTTTTTGTTTGCCACGGGTAAATGGCTTAGATAATGAAGCCACTCGGCAGGTGTTATCATTATATCCGACTCCATTCTTGTGATGAATTGTGTATTTGAATGGACGCTCCTTTAGGATGAGATCAAAACGGCAGTGTAGGTCATACTTCCGCATCCCACGGTCCTCGTTATACTAAATAGGATCAACATATATACATTCAAACCTGTATTAAGAGGTCACATTTAGGTACAAAGCAAAATGGTCTTATAAGACAGTTTACCTCTGAAAAGAGGTTCGATTCATACGAAAATGTATATGACATGAAAAGAAAATACAAGTGATTGCTTGATAGAGGTGACCACGTGGGCAGGTTTGACTGTATATTGAGGTGCATTTCTTTATAGAGAGTAATGGTTAACACTATAACTCAAATCGTTCGAAGACTTCGTTAAGAAATTCTGGACATTGATAACATAAAATGAAGAGTGGCCTTGTAAAGTAATGACTGTTTTTATTGACATGCTCGTATAATCATTCTAGTGACTTTTTAGAAGGCCCTGGGGAAAATTCCGCCCTCGTATAATTGAATCAAATGTATTGGCCGAATATTCATTTATGTATATAATTTTATAATCCTCAACACAAGTACCGATCTGTTTGATCAACCGCAAGTTTTCTGTCTGCAGGATAGTTGTAAGGCAATTTAAGTTCCAATCGCCTCATCATTTGGAGAATATTTATATGTTTAAAATCATTGATAAAGGCTATGACAGCTGATCCACACTGACCGAAGCAGCTGCTCACATGATAAAAAAAAACTTGTTATGGTAAAATAAAAGATGATAACACTAGTGGAACAATTAGACAACTTGAATGACAATACAAATGTATATGGAAAGAAATAAGGCATACAAGAAGACCTGACCTTTGGAAGATACACTTTATCAGGGAAATTCTTATCGACAATCTGGGATACCATCATATAAAATGGCAGAAAATATCTGTGTAGCACATTATTGTTTGGAATATTTTAATTTATAGTATTCATGATATGTATGTAAACGCATCGATAGTTGGTGGGCTGTCTTGTGTGCTGTAAATCGTTTGCTCGAGACACGGTCGGATCAAACCAAAGACTATAATATTAATGTTTGTTGCTTTTTCGATTAGCATGCAGCATGAATGAGTTAGAGCAAATACTCGGAATCAAGATAATGCTCCGAATGGAGCGATCTGTCTACCAGTTGATTGATGTTCTAGTGAGCTAAGCATTAGAATAATCGAACTGGGTGTTTGGTCATCTCATCGAATGTAATTTGTTCTTAACATAATATCGTTGGAAAAATGCTTAATTGGCTTTAATCAACAATTACATACCATTATGCTTGATTTCCAGTTACCTGGTGTAATGTTTATTATTTGAAAAATTGATGTTGAAGCCCAGGTCGGAATTCAACAAATATTGTGTTTACATTTGGATCGCTGATAAACATGAGCGTAGAACTTGTTCGAATGTTGTCCCGGGAATGCAATGTCGAATGAAAGCAGAGACATTGAATCTCTTAAATAATTGATATTTTGCTGTTGAGATAATCACGTAGCTATTAGGGAAGAGAGCAAAGATTGACCGGTGTTGAATTCAGAATTACGTCTGCATTTAAAATAACATGACTATTGCAAGCAGCTACACGTACTTGATTGCAATAAATATTGTAATAGAGTGTGTTGGTTCATTACTGGGATCGACATACTTCTAAATGTCCTATATACAGTTAGAATTTGATATCGGCATGGAATAACGGAAACATTGCCCAATTGGCATGAAAATATTCACTTACGCTTTAGATATGTGATGAATTACTGAATTTATCAAAAAGTAATTACCCTAGATTTTCTTACTTTTTTTTTTTACTTTCTGTCCCATGTAATCCAAAGGAAAAGAATACCACGCATTACAACGGTAATGCTGCATTGATTCCTTCTGCTACTTGACAAATCGTTTATGTCTGGGGATTCATAACAATTGTTGGAATAATCACATTAAAAGCTTACATTGTCTGTTGTTATTTGACCTAATTGTTTCTATAATGTGACGCAAATTCAGTAGACAATGTCTCTTTCCAAACAAATTTAATTTGTGAAAATCAAATTATAAAAATTGGTTAAAAATTTAAATTGCTGCCGGTGACATTTACGCCAATAGTACGATAATTTGTTTACTAAAACATACTTCAGGTTTACAGAAACCGTAACTCGAACAAGGACCGATAATAAAATGGTCAAGCGAAAAAGGACAAACAATAGGTGACAAAATATTATACGGAAAACTAAGTGTTTAGCAAGGGTAAACGCTTAGGAATTTTAACCACTTCTATCACCGATGGGGCTACAGTGGCCGCGGTTATATGGAAGTTTGAGTTGTATCTCCCTATGTAATATTTATCCATGACTTGTACAGATGCAGGTTATTAGTCCGTTACTTTGACAGATGCATAGTATTTGTCCGTGACTCTTGACAGATGCGTAATATTTGTCCGTGATTTTTGAACATATCTACTGTCATCTGTATGACTGACAATTCGTAACAGTTAACCAATTCATGATGGGAAACGAATTAATATAAGTTTTTCTAAACTTGTTTTCGAATCCCTTTAAGTATATGTAAGAACATGATAATCCCTGTCTTCATGAATAAGTACGAGTGAAACGAGACAGGGGTTACCATGTTCTTACAAACTTAGAACATTGTAAAGTAATCAAGACAATAGAATTTTACCTTGGGGAACAATGGGGAAAATCCATGGTCTAATGATTAAGTAAGGCAAAATTATGTTGTCGAGAGTACTTTACTATGTTCTAATTATTTGTATTGTATCATATTGAAATTTATCTTATTTTACTATATTTATTAATTAATAAAATATGTTTAAACTAATGCATGATGGCATGAAACCTTCGAAGTGATGACCTCAACTTACTACAAGTCATCTTTGGTTCTGTGTCTGTCCTGTAAGCAGTAATTCCCTTTCAAAAAAGCCTGATAGGAAAAAGGTTAGGGTTATGGTGGTTAACGCCACTTTCAACAATATTTCAGTTATATCGTGGCGGTCAGTTTTATTGGTGGAGGAAACCGGAGTACCCGGAGAAAACCACCGACCTGTCACAAATCACTGACAAACTTTATCACATAATGTTGTATCGAGTACACCTCACCTGTGCGGGATTCGAACTCACAATTTTAGTGGTGATAGGCACCAATTACATAGATAGTTGTTAATCCAACTACCATACGATCACAACCACGACAGTCCTCTGGTAGGAAAACCAAACGGTTTAACCATTTAGGAAATATTATATATATATATATATATACCAGTTAGTTGACAGTTAAAATAAAATGAAAACTTTATATAAATAAACGTTATAGACTATTGACCATGGTCACAGGTGATGAAGGTATTCCAGGAGGTACATCATGCGCACTAAAAAGATATATACGACTTTATTACCTCCGGTATTTCAGTTGCTATCTACAGACGTTGGCAAGGAATGAGTTCGCAAAATGGCGACGTTATAAACATTTGAACAGAAAATTAAATTTTTAAAGTAACACTTCATGCAATAAAAGTAATTTTCTTACCTTGAAACTCTAGTATTTTGTTATCTGACCCCTGCTTCTTAAAACACACCTGATCCGCCTAGGAATACTGTCATATAAACTGTCATACAACGTATGTAGTACAAACCCAAACCTGTGCAAATATCTAGAATAACACGTCTCAAATAATCGCCATTCTTTATTTCTCTATGTCGTCTTTGTACCTGTATTTTTAGAACTTTCCACACATTTTCGATAATATTAAGATCTGGGCTTTGTGGGGGCCAAAGAAGGGTACGAATTCCATTTTCCTCTTTGCACTGATTTGCTCGTAAAGAGACATGACATGCTATTGTAATTTTCTTGCATATCATGCGTCGTTTGTAACCACCAAAGCACAGTTTCCTGTGAACAGTTCATTACATCCAGTCCTCTTATTAAATCTAGCAGTTAAGTCCTTCAATGTTTGTCTTCGATTACTTTTCACACTCCGAAAGAGAACCCGTTCATCCCTTGGGGTAGTTTTTTTACGACCTCCACTTCTCGGATTATTTTCTATACTTCCCCTTTCGCGTATCCCTTTTAAAAAATTCTGAATTGTTCTACAGTTAATTCCAGTAAATTCCTGAAATGTGTAGCTCGAAAACCCTTGGTGTGATAATGATAGAAACATTTCTTTCTGCTCGGTTGTCAATTTCTTACCGTGTCTAGCCATCTTTTTAGCAGACGATTTTTGTTTACCAAAGGGAAATAAATCTGATGAAAACTACGTAATCGTGGATATTTTAATTCAAAAACAATAACGGACAGAAAAAAATCGTTACGTTTGGACTCAAGATATATGTTAAGACCACATATGGACATTTAACACGATATTGATAAGTGCGACGTCGCCATTTTGCGAACTCATTCCTGGCCAACGTCTGTAGTAACAAATTATTACTTACAAGCACAGACATAACAAAGGCATACCAATATTTATAACATCAATTCAGAATGCCATCGCCAAGTGACTTTTTTTTTTACAATACAATTTTTCGTGATAATGAAAATAAGATGTCGGAAGAATATGAAAAATATCATCGAGCAGATATGATAGTCTCGGGATGATACTAGGGCCGATATAATAAAGGTCGCGTACATGTACTAATGTGTATTTATCCAAAAATACAAACATTCCAACAACATAGAAATGAATTCACATAGTTTATATGAACCCACACATGTCCTTGATTTACAATATTGTTTAAAACTAAAGTCATAATTAACTTTCTAAAACGCAATATAGTCATTAGGTTTAAAATTACGTAACAGGATCGTACTAAAAACAGATCAGATTGTGAAAACATTGAATTTCAAAACATGATGAAGGTATTATAGATAATTAGCACTTTGTGATGAAATTCTTAATTAATTTAAAGTAATTTGAATCATTGTACTCTGCAACGAGTTCATTATCCTTTATTATATTTATGAAGCACAGTCGAAGAAGTAGAACAGTAACCTAAGGTATGATGTGTGTTACTTGCACTTACAAGATGCAGTCTGTTTAATGTGCTATTGACATAGACAAATCATATACAAAAATTATTAGTGGAGTTGTTGGCCTATTTATCTTTTTTTTTAATCATAACTGCTTAGCTATATATGTCAACAATATATCAAAGGTATATGAACAGTCAGTTTTATTGATTTAGAACTCAATAATAGCACTTGCACTTCGTTGGTAAATTGACATATTTCATAACAGAAGGTCACGACTATCTAGTTTACGACAAACACGAGGTATAATATCGGAAAAGCAATGAAATCTACAAAATTAAAAGTACAACATCGTTATAACTATTCCAAAATTCAATTAGAAAATCGTAAAGAACAGAGGCAAATCGATTTATTTTTTATTTTTGGTGTTTTAACGCCACTTTCAACAATATTTCACCTATATCATTGCGACCAGTTTTAGTGATGGAAGAAGCCGGAGTACCGGGAGAGAACCACCGACCATGGGCAAGCAACTGGTAAACTTTATCACTTGCAGTTGCGAGTCGAGTGCTTCCTTTTTTGTAATTTACAAAGCCGGGCGCGAACCCACGCCGTAGGCAAATCGATACCCCCTAACATATATATATATATATGGCCACTCACTGGTATTGCTGGGTACAGACACTAACAATGTGGAGGGGTTAACACTTGGTTGATGGACCGAAACCTCCACTCTTAGTGACGTTATATTTATGGAAATATTGTGAGTCCAATACAGACAATAACATATTACTGGATGAACAGCCTTGAAAAGAATCCTGTGTCCACAATCTTGAACATAATATATACATTATTTCATTCATTCGTAAAAACCAGACTTCTTGTAGAAAATCGAAAAAGAAGACAGCTGGAATTGTATTGTCTTTGTTCAGTTTTTAATTAATATGAGCATCACACACGAAACGCAAAGGAACTGCGCAGTGTGTTCATTCATACAGTGATTATTTGTTAAATATGTGCACTCCGAACTCGACATATATGTTATCAATAAAGAACTCCACCATACTGTGTCGTGCTTGACAAAATGTATTAATTCGTGAATCAAACCTATAGACATAGAACGTTACTTTCCATTTACATCACGTAAATCTTGGAAAGAAAGGAACCATCGTGTTTTTTTTTTCTATCTCAATCATTGGGTCTTTCTTGGATCAAACTTTTATGTATTGTCGCGATATAAAAATAAAGTGCATTTTATTCGAGATAACCTAACATTGTATCCTACATTTAAAGGACCTTTTGAGCCCAAATTAAGTGTCCTTGTCAATTTTGCCAATTATGATATCAACATGAAGCAGAAATGTCGTATATCAGTTCAGCTTTAGCGATGCCCGGAGCTTTCGGAAATTCAATCGCACAATTTGTGCTCTTATGTGGCTTCTGTCGCTAAGAACTAGACTTGTCTGGTAATTTAATAATGGTCCATCCTTTTTACATAATAGCTCATTTCATTATATAAAATGTCTTCATATTTAGTTTTAATGAAACTAACGTTATTTTAATATTTTATTTAAGTTTAATTTTCTTCTATACGTGGTATACTCTACGTGCACAATTAAACGTCCGTCAAGGTGCGATCTCTGTCTGAATTATATTTAGCATTTTCTATATGCGGATTAGATCGTCTCTGACTGATTCAGATATGTACTTGACAATCCCAATTGCCATACTGGGTTGTGTGAATAGGGATTTAATTAGGAATTAAGAAGATATTAATAGAACAAGGGTGCACCAAATATTCCAATATATATATTATGATGAAATGCTATGCATACACTAACAATAATAAGTTCAGCTAAAATTATTGATGTCCGAATAATATGAGTAAATGACCGGTTGTATATCTGATCTCAAGTTATTCCCCAGTTACCATAAACTTTTCAATAATGAGTATACACAAATGCATCTAACGTAAGTACACTATTCTATTTTCAAATCTTAAATAGATCAATGACAAATAAGCAATACATTTATTGCAGTTAATGATAGGTTTAAAGAATGTATATGATCTGAATCTGCTGTTTATATATGTAGATGGTATATACAAGATGTGTTCACAAAATGTACACTGTAGGAAGTGTACTGACAGAAGAGCATTCAACTTCCTTATCATTAGAAAGTGCGATCCATTCTGAACGTCTGTGTCTTTGTAACCATAAATATAATACGGCGTCTAACACATCGATAATTTACATTTAGATACTGCCTGACCTTAATTTTGCACTTAAGAATTGATAAATGAATGTATATAAAATAAAACAATATAATTTGCTATGAAAACAAAGATGTATTATGAATTTAACATTATTTTAATACAACATGTTTTGATGAGGATGAATTATCGCTATAAGATCACAATTGAATTCTATAAAGTATATGTCGTTTCTTCTTTTCTAAAAGTGAAAATTATGATGAAATGCTATGCATACACTAACAATAATAAGTTCAGCTAAAATTATTGATGTCAGAATAATATGAGTAAATGACCGGTTGTATATCTGATCTCAAGTTATTCCCCAGTTACCATAAACTTTTCAATAATGAGTATACACAAATGCATCTAACGAAAGTACAATATATGAAACAATATACAGAGTGGGAGGTATGGAATAACAATTTCAATGACTTTTGAGTTCCACTGGAAACGTATGGAACGTTGGATAGGGACGAACAAAGCATTTTCTAGTCACTAAAATGCACCTTATCTATTTCGAAGTCATATTTTTTAACGTGAAGTGAACGTAGAACTGACGAAACGCATCCCCTCCAATGCTTCATGACCAGGTTTTTCGTATTATAACCTGATAACCCATAACATAGGGACGATCTGAACAGTTATGTATGGTGCCCGTACCCAGTGTATGAGCGAACAGCATGCAAATAAAGGATTATAATTATTGATGTTTAACACCACTTTCAACAATATTAACGTACATCGTGTCTGTCAGCTTAGAACACCAAGAGAAAACCACCGAGGTGCTGCACGTAGCTGCAAGGTGTATATAAAGTGGAGTATATAGCTTACTGCAAGGTGTATATAGCTTATCATGAGTGGCAGTTGGACTCAGTTGTGAAAACCAGCGGGTGTCAATATAACTGCTATATACGATCTAATATGATTTATTATAAGTGGATCTTATATAACGTGTTGAAGCCTATAGGAAACCACGTGTAATAAAAACTGAACCTGCCACGATGCTTCCTAGTTTCTATGTACATGTACGCCTAAAGAGATGCCTGGTGGTTGTAAAAAATAATAAAATACAGAAATCTCTCTATGGACGGAACTTAAATGAGTTGCTAGTGTTTAAAGAGTGTCACCATCTAATCCAATGAAATACAGCGACTCCTAATTTATAGTATATTTTTAGATGGTATTTCATTGCTGGCCCGTTGCAAGACATATATTCTAGCAATATCATCATCTCTTCATTTCCTTTCACCAGTTCAAGTTATTCTGTGTAAGAAAAGTTTGAGAAAACCAGAACGATAATCAGAAACTGTAAATCGAAGGACAGACAATACACTGTCTAAAATAAAGCAGGACAAATAATGATTGACACAACGCTACACAAAAAACTAAAGATTGAGCAACACGAACCCCACTAAGAACAGGGGGGGCACACTCGGGTTCTCCTGAATGGATGAGTTAGTAATTCCTTCTTCATTAGTGACACCCGTCGTGCTACTGTTAAACGAACATGATCTATTGATATCGTGGTAGACTTGCTTTCGTCAGGAGTATATATTTAATTCCTGGTTGGTTGCCTCACGTTCACCGACAAATATTTACTGTATATACAAGAAATATGCTTACTTTCGTGCCGTTAAACAACTACAATGTAGCGGTCAATCAATTTTAATGTTGAAAACAGTATTTACTCCCATTCCGCAAAACACTTTGGGAAAGGAGGTCCTGTATTTCCAAAAATATGATTCGTTTGAATAAAAACATTGAGAGCGCACTATTAATTTAATGAACAGATTTCTATTCTCAAGGTTATTAGCTTGGTAAAAGTACGTATTTAGAAATTTATCGGAGGAATGGCTGCTCAAAGGAATGTAATTAACTGAAAAAAGTTATGTCAGGGTGAAATGTCAGTATTATGCTAGACAGGATAGTTAACTGATTACGGAGAACACACATTTATTAGATATTGTAAGAGTAATCAATCAAGTATTGTAAAATGTAGGTGTTTAGTATCTGTTTCATTCACAAGACCTTTCCAATACGACAATATAACGCAGCATTCTCATCTGCTTAAACACATGTTTAGGACGGAAATTGACTAAGATGTAGAACAGAATCAACATCGTGTCAATACATAGTTATCTCAGAACCACTATTCCATATATTATCTAGTGGCATGTCCGGTAACTGGCAGAATAAGATTTCGGGATTCAACAAAAAAACTTGTAATTACATTTCCGACATCTCCGTCGAAGAATCAATTTTCTCAGAATGACGAAGTACTACCATGATTGTTTGACGTGTCATTGGTGTTACAGCAGTTTTTATGATTTGTCACAGTTTCGTTATGAACCAATAATTATGTACCATTTTATCACGACAATAGAGTAAAGAAACAAACAGCCTTTTACACATCTAAAAGTAAAAGTATTTTACCCAAACATGACACTTTCAACTTGATTTAGATCAAGTTTGTTCGTCCTTTTTCTGTTGGCCGTTGTATTGTATGGTCTTCTTTGACTACCACTTTGGTGTATTCAAACCTTTTTTTAAGATCGCAAAGCCTGTGTTTTCTAAGAATATGTATATTATGCAATAATTAACAACATTGCGTAACAACAGAAATGTGCAAGAGGAAAACAATATAAGCATCGTTACCAAGTTAATTAAACCTGAAATTGCATACCTGTAAAATATGGATTACGGAGACACTAAGTCTAATTAATTATATATAGTGTAAGATATCCGTTGACAATCGATTGGATACTTTTATCTATTCAGAGCAACTTTTGTATTTCTGTCTGTTTAAATGACTGTCAATCTTAATTTTTTTTATATGTATGCAATTTTGTTTAGAGAATATTCATGTATGATAAATTCGGGCATTTGTTTTATTTTACTTATTGTTACACTATATGTGTGAAAATATTCCCGGAAACTAATGCAGAAGTTGTAGGTTTGCTCATTTGTGATACAAATAATCCATCCAATTAATTATTTTGGCCTTGTATAGATACATGATCGAGCGCAATTTTTATACCCATACAAGAAATTTGTACAATCTGACAACATTTGTTTTGTTCCTTTAGAATAACATATTCGTTAAACATTTCTGTTTCCGATAATCCTGATGTCTTTTGTGTCCTGTATTTCTTTATATGCCATTGGCAATTAACAAAGTACGTCTATGATTTTACCGTGCATGCATACTGTATGTATTTTACTCTATTGCAACTCTAAAGGAATTTACGCTTCAGTCTATGCTACCCACCAATAGGTGCACAAAGAGACAGAACTAAAGAGAAAAACCATGCGAACAGCGCATGCACGAACTCCCAGATAAGCGGGAGGTGAGACCACGTGCTTCATCAGATTAAATATTTCTTGCACCATTTGAAGTCCCAATTCCGAAATCATTGAAGGAAACAGATATATCAAGACCATATTAAAAGCATGTCCATAGCAAGGTTAGATACTGTAATTCCGCAATATGAAAGATCAACCTATTATGCCTATATGTACATATAGCATACAGTCCAGTTTTTATCTAATGTAGCAAAATGAAGTTACATAATTATAACATTTCATCAGTTTATTTACATATATCAATTTGCATATTGTAATGATCGAGTATGTACACGTATATATAAACAGTCTAACAGTGTAAATATGTGCAATTCCCAATATAATTTGGTATTACAATGGTAAAGAAGGCAAAGGGATTACTTGGAATTCAGTAATACGTTTCGGACATGTTTTCGGTTAAATGTTTTACATAATTTTTGTCTGGTAATATGTATCATTTATATACTTACGTTCTTAGCCAGGGAACCTACTAGTCATACACACTATATGCATATTATTGGAATATATATAATGTATGTGCACAAAGAGTTGAAACAGGTACAAAAGTATGTCGTTGGTGTGCTGTTCCAGGCTGCTTTGCAGCGAATGTAAATGAATTATATTTTTCCAACAATGTACGCATATTGTGTTAATCCTGTAATGTCAAAATAACCAAAAACAACATTCAAATTTACTAAGATTGTCCTCTGTAACATTAACATTATACTGTTACCTTTTCTTACCGTTCGCTCTGCATGTATCAGGTACAATTAAAGAGTATATTGGTGTCGGTTCGATCACAAGAATGCAATATAAAGTTCATAGTTCAATGGACCTCAAAATTATACGAATTTAGACATCAGAAAATTGAAATGTACTAATAAAAATAGTTGACAACAATTGAAATGTTAACATCAACTGAAAATGGTAGTTGGTTTGTTTCTGTATTGCATGACCACCTTATTACATTGCACAAGGTATCAAAACATTGCCGATTATTGACAAACAACGTCAACGTGGAAATCCACAGCTAAGTCGATTTAAGTTGGTAAGCATGATATTACTGTGGATACTTCTTGCTTCTAATTATTGTATTTTATTAAACATACAAGCTTAAGGGTAATAAAATCCAAACACTTTCCATGATATGATCTTTATCCGGTGGCAATCTAACTTTTCACCCACTGGTCCAGTCCACATAGTTGAAATACTGCTCACTTTACTTTTAATAATCAAACAAGCGTAATTGTTATTTAATTAATGTGTTGACTGTGTTTCGTTTTGTTATTGGTTGTGGTTGTTGTCATTATTGACTGTGTTTCGTTTTGTCATTGGCTGTGGTTTTTGCTGTGTTATTGGCTGTGTTTCGTTTTGTCATTGGCTGTGGTTTTTGTAATTATTGGCTGTGTTTCGTGTTGTCATTGGTTGTGGTTTTCGCTGTGTTATTGGCTGTGTTTCGTTTTGTCATTGGCTGTGGTTTTTGCTGTGTTATTGGCTGTGTTTCGTTTTGTCATTGGCTGTGGTTCTTGTAATCATTGGCTGTGTTTCGTTTTGTTATTGGCTGTGGTTCTTGTAATTGCTGGCTGTGTTTCGTTTTTTTATTGGATGTGGTTCTTGTCATTATTGGCTGTGTTTCGTTTTGTTATTGGCTGTGTTTCGCTTTGTTATTGGCTGTGTTTCGTTTTGTTATTAGCTGTGTTTCCCTTTCATTATTGGTTGTGTTTCGTTTTGTTATTAGCTGTGTTTCGCTTCATTATTGGTTACGGTTCATTTTATTATTGGTTATGTTTTGTTTCATTATTGGATGTGTTTCGTGTTGTTATTAGCTAATGTTTCGTGCCATTATTGGGTATGTTTCGTGCCATTATTGGTTGTGTATCATGTCATTATTGGCTGTGTTTCGTTTTTGTTATTAGCTGTGTTTTGTTTCATTATTGGCTGAATTTCGTTTCATTATTGGTTGTGTTTCGCTTCATTATTGGTTGTGTTTCGCTTCATTATTGGCTGTGTTTCGTTTCATTAATAGCTGTTTTATTGATATAGGAAACATACATTTGCTTATATAAAGCCGCTATGCTAATTTTTGTTATTTACTAGTTTCGAGATGAGTATAGCTATCGTCCATGTATAATATTGCAGTTCATATATTTCTTGAAATATTGTGTGAGCTTAAATCATAAATCTAGAAAAGTACTTCAATCACATTAGAGCTCAACAATGTGGTAAAATATTTTAAGATTATTAGTTTTTATCAACACAGCTATGGAACCATAAATAAATATATTACGATATTAGGTAATCGATAATAGCCTGACACAATGTCAGGTACCATTCTGAAAATAAATGAGTTTGGTGTCGATAGGTCAGGATATTGCTTTTTGAGATTTGCCGAGAGTTTTAGAGTTTCTATAGATATATACAATGTATGTTGTTTTGGAAATGAAGAACTTGTCTCCTATTTGATTTAATATCAGCTTAATGTTTTCCAATCAACAGAATATTCGCACAATTGGCTTAATTGTGTAAAATTGCCGAGAAAATAAAATGTCGCGAAGCGCTACTACATTATTTTTCATGATTGAAGATGGTCTTTCGTGATGAATTTGGTAACAGTGTTACAATGGCGAAGGCCAGCGTGTATCTCCAATTTAATACAATTATAGAATTTTCTTTCATCGGTGTTTATGTTTGGACTTCATTTGAACTCAAGATGTCATTACTTCTAAAATTATTTAGTAGATTCAAAGACATTAAACAACCCAGACCACAGGATACAAAAACAACACAATCAGGATGGAAAACAAAATAATCAAGGAAGTAAAAAAAAGTAAAAACAAAACAAAATAATTACAGATCAAACAATAAACATATCACAAGTCAATTTTTATAATATATTTTATTTTTTATACTAGCTTATGGTGAATGTACGTAATCTTTGTTGTCTTTAGTAACAAATAATTTTATCTGGGACAAAGTAGGGATACATGGGCACAGAACGATGACAATCACAACAAAAAATAACTACACATAGAACTAACATGATGAGCAATACCAACCCAACACAAATATCTGAGTGAAATCATGTACTTACAGCAGTTAAACATAGTGTTTGTTAAATAGAGGACATAAACTAGATCCATTGCGGTTTGAGAAAAGGATATTTCGTAACGTTCAACCAATTCGCTATGACGATCATATAATTTGTGTTGCCATTAATTTAGCGTCTGATGTCTGTACCGGGCACAAGCGCTAGAATAACGTACGAGTTGGGAAAGGTAGACTCATTTGTCGTAGAGCTTTGTCTTTATTCTCCCTCCACTGTAGATGTTAAAATGAATGTCAAGGTAAGAACAGTTTTTATGTGTTAGTAGTTTCTTTTATTTCAAGCTCATTTGGACAGGTGAGAATTGTTCAGTGCCCGAATATCATCTATACAGTGGAAGCTGAAATTGAAGAATTGGACGAATAATTCTTGAGAAGCATTCGAAGAAATGCTGTTCCATAAACGTGTAGAAACGAATCATCAGTTGGTACAATGAGTTTGTATTTGTGTTGCAAACATAATTGGATACAGTTTACGCTTATATTGCGAAAACATACCATTGTACACACATTAATATGTTTATGCTATGATTGTTTAGTAAAGCGCCTTTTTATATAATAATCATTGTCATCATATTCATACAATGATCTAGATATGATTTTGAAATATATTTACTTCTTTGACATTTAAATATTTATTTTTATAAATAAATAGATATGATATTATTTGTTGTTTTTTCTTTCACGATTCAATTAAATGTTTTTATATTGCTAAGTTATAATTATATTGATTTAGCTTAACTCTCCTGACAGTAACTATTAAAGTTTTTTTTGTTTTTTTGTTGTTGTATAATATTATCATGTTGTTTGTTTGTCTTTTGTCCTGTGGTATGTGTGTCCAATGTTACCAGTGTCTATGGATTGTCCGTTCATTCTTGATTGCCCGATCGGGTTTTTCTAACGTCTATCAATACATGTTTACTGTTTTTACTGCTGAGTTGTAGACTTATTATATATATAATTTTCTTAATATAGGAGATGGGAAAAATGTCTTTCATATATAAATATGTCCACGCATGTAACATTATACAATCACCAGATATCTGGAAGAATACTAGAAAACTAAGAAGAGAGTACTACAAATTACTGGACTATTTTATTCAAGGCCAACATTATGTTGGAAGAACAAGAACCTGAAGTTTGGTTATGTTTTTCCGAGTAGTTAACATACTTCACATATTCTAAATCCATATGTTTTATTGATATCGTTAGAATTGTTTACTACAATTGTGTTCTGGACTTGGATCCCAACAGATCGCAGTATTGGTACACAATTTATTTTTATATTGCAAATTCCTAAAGACATATACAGGTTTTTGTCATCTAATTGTGAACTTCGTTTCAGAGAAGATTGCGATTTGTTTTTTGTTTTTGTTTTTGTTTTTTTGAAGATTTTAAAAATATATTTTTGTGACGAAAAGGGCATATTCGATAACTTACAAAAACATTTCTTGAAAGACATGTACTATGTGTTACATTATAATATCACATTTTCGTTGGTCCAAGTGAACTAAATAATATTCTGCAACGTTTAATTTAAGAACGTAACAAAGGTTAATGACATATATTTAAAACACCTCCTGCAATATATTTACACATGATCACCCAAGCTGTACATAACACCCATGTTTACATTCTTAAGACTAAGTTGTTTCAATTTGCAAATTTATGACAATTTAAGTAGATCTGGTTGGAAATACCTATTGTAAGTATGTATTCCTAATAGTTCATTGCACTCTATCCGCAGTGTTAAAGAAATTACAGAGACGATGATAATATCATGTCGCAAAAAATGTAAATCCTTCCTTAATCGTCCTTGGTGTTTTTGTATTTTGTATTTTTTATTATATATATATATATATATTTATTTATTATTGAAATTCGCTTTGATTAAAGCATTATCTGAAAGATAATTATGTAACGAGACCATCATATTAATGAACAGAATAACAAATTACATATAAGTGGGAATTTTACTAACAAAATTATGCCTAACATGCTTTCCTGTAGATTGATACACAAAAGAATTTATTAATAAAAATATATTTATTAATTTAAAAGTGTAGCAAGACCATTATGTAAAACATAAAACGCTTTTTCGCAGACTAAGAGTGTAAATAGAAAATTAACCTGACATAAATAGCTTGAAATTCATATCGATTCCCCGCTTTTTACATATGATATTTCCATAATAAAGGAAATATTCTCTGATGTGAAAGCAACACCAGGCAAAATGCATTCACCATTAACAAGGATGTATTAGATAATATGCACAATTATTTCGTTCATATTAACAATTATATGTCGTTTTAGAGTTACACAGATATGGAAATAAAAGCTGTTTGACTTCCTCCCTGAGGTTAGAGTTTTCAACAGTGCATTTATCATTGCAATGGTAGCATTTTCTTGAAACGTACAAGAACAAATATAAGCTGTCGATAACTTAATGCATGATGCGTCCACGTTTAAGTTCATAGTTAACTACACATTTGAAGAGGCTGATCACAAGATGCTGCGGGTAATTAAAAACCAAATGTTGAAGGCAAAAGACTGCTGCTCTGAATTGATTGCTGTTGTGTGTCAAGTAAGCAATACGTTAGCTATATCTTCGACGGAAAAATGTTTACTAGGAATATGCTATGTATGCAAAGAGTGGCAAAAAGATTGGTCTATTGACATATGCTTCTATGTTCATAAAGATGACCGTTATGAACGGAACATTTTGCCTTGCAACATGCCACCAAAAACAGTCCTAATAAATTGTTTCACAATATATCCCACATACCAGCTACGTGGTTATTATTATAGCAAGATACATTCATCGACGTCCAGTCAGTCCTTGGAGTGAATTTTGTATGAAAAGTCTGAGTATGCCTAAGGGTAATCAAAAGCAGTAAAACGTAAAATGATACAATCACCAAAAAGAGAACAGACAAACCATATTACTATACAAATAAACTAAAGATTGAGGAACACGAAATAAGGGTAATAACAAAATTACCGAACACCGAGCAATCTTCCAAAGGGAAAGGCAAAACTCATAAGTCAACAAAGACAAAATCAGTCAACAACCGGAAAACTGGGAAAACCGCAATGGTACAGGCATTTCCAAAGAAATGGTGGGTTGAATCAGATTTTACGGCGCCAAACCTCCCGCTTCCATTACGGTTAAAAGGTCCCGATTGTCAGTATCAGAGCATTTTAACAATACTGGGACAAAATAGGTATAATAGTAATCAATGCAGTACGTATGCAGAAAATGCATAATTAATTATCGTCTCTGCAGAACGGTAAATGGTCATCTTCTTACACAATTTAATTTCAAATGAGATGTTGAATGACGTCATGTCTAAACCACGATTATTTAATCCTTATCTTTATACGTAATAAATAACAAATAAAAACCGAGGTGAGCTCAGGTGCTCCGAAAGGGTAACAGTCCCTGTTTTTCATTAGTGGCTCCCGCCGAGTTACTATTGTCAAACATCCGGTGCCAAGTCACGAATGAGAAAAGGACGGGGTTGTGATTACGATCATTCGTTATACACATCCAGCGGTCCAGTTTATCAGAAGGGTTGTATCACACAGCGGATCATCAATGTATTATTTTTATTTATTGGACTTTAGGGATCAACCGTCAGTTTTGCGTCTTTTTAATTGCCAATTTCAGCAGTAACGGTCATATGTATCGGAACCACAGTTCCGGAGAAACCAGCGATATTCAGTACGTCATTAACAAACTTTCCCACAGACAATTTATCGAATAAATTTCGAGCTGGTGGTATTCGAATGGAGATGAGTACTGATTGTGTGGTATATTGCCATCTACCCCTCCAAAAAGTGTTTATCACCACGAAAGCTGTCGGTTTAATTTCCATACTACGGCTTGCTGTAGCAGTACAACTGGTCACCATGGTATGATTAAAATAAAGCTTAAAGTGGCATCATAATCTATAAAATAACCGCATAGACACATCGCGATCATGTCACCACTTCCACCCCAATTTCAGACTATATGATCGATGTAATATGATAATCATGTTTCGTCAAGCAATGTCGTTAAAAACCCTTAGTGATATCATTTAAAGGTCAGTGTTTCGGCACTGAAATAGTGAATTAGATATATTATTAAAATTCACAGTTCCTAAATAATGTAATTATTATCAAAGCTAAGGTTCTCCCCCTTCCGGCATAGGTGACCATAGCCGATTTTGGCTATCTTGTTTATGATCTCTGGTTTTATTGCTCCAACTCTTGAAAATAATTAAGACGTTTTAGAGAAAGCAAATTGCCTACATACATTATCAAAAATCGGATATGCCTGAAAGGAACTGACCTTAGTTTTGATAAATAGCATTGTGTAATAAATGTACATTTTAAGCCAAATATATCTAATAAACCATGTCAGTGCCGAGACACTGACTACTAGGCGGATGATACTATGACCGGGGCTTTTGCTACCCGATATCACACGAACGTATTTCTGGGGAACTACCTATTTGTCGTAACAAAGATTCGAAATCGCTAGAAGTTTTCCATATTTTATTTACAGCCGTATATTTCAACGGTCAACAACAAAACTGAATATCACAATAATAACAATAATACAAATATCAAACAGCGTAATTAAAAATGACTGCTAGACAGGATTAATGATAAATATGCCTAATGGCGGTTTATGTAACAATTTGCGTTATAGCTTGGGGTTCTTATATCGAGGATTAACTAAATTATAATTGATCAAAAGCTTGTCAAGTCAAGTTGTGACAGATTATAAATAATAAGTGTTAATAGAATAAATTTTCCTCTGATCTTTGAGACACAATCTTGACAAACGTGGGAGATAAACTGCATTAATTATTTATACACATAAAGAGATTATTTTGACATGTAAAACAAATGTAACACTTAGTTTAAAAATGGAAATAAAAATGAACTATAAAACAAAATTAAATATGAAATATTGAAATAAAGAATTTCTACAATTACATTTTCCGAGGTACCAAATATGTCGGTTATATTACCCCGTCGGACCCAAGCTGATTCTCCGAATCAGTAAAAAAAAAAATAAGTATACATATATAGATACTAAAATAAAATAAACATAATTGATATTAAGCGAGATAAACATATTTTTACATTTATATACAGGCGCGCATAAAAACAAAATATGAACATTTCAAATACATTTTCTCTAAGTAGACTGTTAATTACTGTATAGGTGAATATAAAATGTCACATTTAATAGAATGAATAATAGTTCAACTATATCTGTACCTACAAAATGATCACTAATGTGTCCAAGTACATGTATTTATTTCACTGTGTCTGAAAGTCACTCAGAGAACACACCAAAATGCTGGGGTTTTTTTTCACATTCATATAGCTCTAACTATATTTTAGATTTGTTTATTTACTTCAATAACTGAGTCATATTTCTCGAATAGTCCTATTCCTGGAACATTTGTCCAAACTGTAGCTAATCGGAATATATAATATATAGTCATAATACACACGGAATTTTATTTTCAAACTTAATAGAGTTTGTGCATGTCATCTTAGAATGTGATCATACTCAATGTCGCTAATAAAAACATTATTACTTAGTGTAGATCTTTTCTTGATTAGAATTACTGAAAAGGCATTGTTTTTACTGAAAAATATTTACTATTTCTAAAAGTACATTTGAACCTAAGTCCTTATAAATGGGGATCATAACAAATAAAAATAATAACAGCTTAACAGTATAAATGAAATAAATTTACTATCTAGTAACAAAACAAAATACAAATAAAAATACTGTTGCATACTATATCATGTATATTATGCTTCGTGTCAATAAAAAAAATGTGGTGCTACTGTAAAGCTCAAAGTACAAAAGGATCAACAATGGTTTAGTAGTAAGCAATTGGCTTTTTACAAAAATAATTTTGTTGAATTTCCGTATGGTCTAAAGCTTAAGATCGTTACTCCTACACTAAAGACACCAGCCGAATAAAGTTTGGATGACGATTCCAACCCTTATTCTTTGGTACCAAAACAAGCCACCAAAAAATACCGTTTGTGCTATGTAAATTTACACCATTGTTACTCCTTTTATATCAAGTCATATGGTCGCTTTTTAGCGAGAAGTGCAAAAATGGCACTTTAATATAGTTCAAGAATAAATTGAGGAGAAAAAATCTAAGTGTTATTGCTTGAACATTTTCTTCTTAGGCTACAGGGTGTGGAAAATGGATATGTATGTGTGTGTTTGTTGTGTTATTATGTGTATAATCTAAGCATGTTTACCTAAATTAAACCATTTTGTATGCTATCATTAAATAATTTATTTTTGATGATTGCGTTTTTGTACTTTTCGTCGTTTTCTTATTCGCTTTTGCTGTGCAATGCTTGTATGAAATTCTTGTTGTAACTCTTGTGGTATGTTTTCTTCTGGTTCCCACGTATTATTTCTACTACTGTAGCCTTCCCATTTTATGAAATATTTTCTTTTTCCATTGTCAATTTTTGTCTTCATTATTTTCTCAAACATGTACAAGTTTTCGTCATTGTTTATGTCATTGCTTGAGTTTGTATTGTCATCATTGTTTTGTTGATGTGTGTCGTCATTATTGTCCGTATGTATATTGTCGTCTGGCTGTGCAACTGGTTCCTGGTCCTCATTATCATCATCATCGCTGTCATTAGCTTCATTGTTTGTTGGTCTGTCTTGTGGATCGTAGAACCGTTTCAGTCTATTATCGTTTGTTGGAACTTTAACTGGTGCGTTGTCGGAACATCGTCTTAGCATATATGTTTGATTGCTTCTGTCTTCTGTTATGTAGTAAGGACCGTCCCATCTGTTACATAGTTTTGGTGACAATCCGACTGGGTGCTTTTTGGAGTCAAGCCATACTTTATCACGAACGGCAAAATTTGGCTCTTTTGCGTTCTTGTCGTGTTGCATTTTGTATTTTTCTTGAGCATTTTCAATGTTCTGTTGAGCAATATGACGTGCTGTCCTCAAATTATGGTGAATTTTATCAATGTACTTCTTTGCATCTGGGCCAACATTTGTGGGTTCTGTAAAAACAGTGTCAATCGGTGTTCTGCATTCACGACCATAAAGAATGAAGTATGGGCTGTAATTTGTTCATTCCGTGCAAATTGACGTATTCATGGCAAACGCAATACTTGGAAGTAATTCAGACCAGTTGGACTGACTGTCGTCAATGTAAGTTCGGATTTTCTCAACAATTGTTTTATTGTTCCGTTCGCACGCACTGTTTGTTTGTGGACGCTTGGGGTTCTTATATCGAGGATTAACTAAATTATAATTTACCAAAAGCTTGTCAAGTCAAGTTGTGACAGATTATAAACAATAAGTGTTAATAATAGAATAAATTTTCCTCTGATCTTTGAGACACAATCTTGACAAACGTGGGGGATAAACTGCATTAATTATTGATACACATAAAGAGATTATTTTGACATGTAAAACAAATGTAACACTTAGTTTAAAAATGGAAATAATATAAATAGCATTGTGTAATAAATGTACATTTTAAGCCAAATATATCTAATAAACCATGTCAGTGCCGAAACACTGACTACTGGGCGGATGATACCCTCGGGGACTAATAATCCACCAGCAGAGACATCGACCTTGTGATAGTAATAACAACGTATATATCTAATTTAGCGCACACGACGCTTTTCTGGAATAACATTTATTTGGTACACTCATAGTTAAACAATTGGGAACATATTTATTTATTAATATAATATGATGTATATAAAATATATGGTTGTATACTCTGCAATCGGGGGCTTTACTTTGTAAATGTATATCGAGAAATATGCTTGATTGAGAAAAAGTAAAAAACAAAATGTACAATAATGATGAAGCGTTGAAATGGTCTTCGGAACGATTTTGTTATGATTGTAAGATCGGATATAACTTTTTCCTCGGGGCATTTTATCGGAAGTTAGATAGACGTTAATAAGTTTACCTGTGGCTGTTTAGTATGTATAACGGCAATCCAGGATTAACTAAAAAATATATATAATGGATTGGTGGTCAAGCAATTTGGCAGCTGAATGTAGATTTTTTTTTTCACATCTGTCTTGTTATATTCTATTACCACGTGGACTAACTCTAATGAGTGCGACATATTACAGTATGGTGATGGTATGTGGAGATCTAGCTGTCAGTAGGGTTATTTGTAGCTATGTATCACAATGCTCACTACTTAGGTGATTGGAAATAAGACCAATCGATATATTGGAAATGTGGATTGTCTTTCTTATTTGGTAAATTGTTAAAACAGTTATTGAAATTGATAAAAATATATTATTGCAGACCCAACACTATCAGACAAATATAAAGTTGTCTTTTTTATTATTATATTGACGTTGCATCTTACCATTCCTTGATAAACATTAATAGTATCAATGTCCCTTTGAGCTCGAAATAGAAGATACCACAGAAACAGTTAGTTCGGCTTCATACCTTCACCTTCACCTTCACCTCGACTTTGATGGTGGAGGTAGGATAAAAACACAATTCACGACAAAAGAGATGCGTTCAATTTCCCCATTGTGAACTATCCATTTATATGTAGCAACATTCCAGAGCTTATGGTTGGCTATCATGATTTCCATGAAAGGTTCTGCTGCTAACAAGGAAGCCACTGAACCAGGTATTCCAATTGAATACGTTGAAGTCATCTCTTCGCAAGTTTCACGGTGCCACCATGTCACATGCATATGTATCACAAATGACCATGTATATGGTCCGGTTGTTATAATCATAATCCGATCCATTTGTCCTCATGCCTGACTTATCACCGAGTGTGTAACAAGAATAGCAAGACGGACGCCACAAGTCGAACAGGAACTACCGGTCTTTAGTGGGGTTCGTGTTGCTAGATCTTCAGTTTTCTGTGTGATGTTTTGTAGATCATTGCTTGTCTGTTAGTCATTTTCTCTTGGCAGTTGCAGTTTTCTTCTTTGATTCAAGGCTTCTAATTACCCCGTTGGTATCTTCAAAGTTGTCTTACATATTAAATCAATGAGTTCACTTCTTCGTTTTATATTATCACTTAAAGCCATAAAAAGGAATACAGAAAGCTATTCCGACAGTAATAAAAAAAAATGTGTATAAAAAAACATCCAAACTACGTGTTCTCATTGACAATCATCAACTATTAGTTTCATAAAAACATTGGAGAAGGCTACACAATGCGGAAAATTTTTAACGCAATTTAAACTTTTATTACCGTCATCACGAAGCTGAAATAAATAGTCAATCGCCGTGCATGACATTAGTGTAAATGCATTCAGCAATCATATTGGATAGAAACACAACGCAGTCATGACGCATTTCGCGAATGAAAACGTTAGGGATCAGGTTAAATCAATGATACTTTGATGATCAGTTAGACTTGTGCTATGACCCGTTTCCCAACCGTGTAATTGAATATATCAATAAAATAAATGACTTTGTGGTTAAAGGCTAATAAGCTCCCCCCGAGTGCGGAAGACCATGGGTTCGATCCCTGGTCGAGTCGAAGACAATGCTATGTAATACTATGCAATTGGTATTTGCTTGATAGGTCGTAACGGGCATCAACATCATCCTATTAGAAGGTTGCTGTAACGATCATGCCCTCTAATAACACTAATGCACAACCATTATTGTCCTTAGACAGCTGTTGATTGTGTAGTATTAGCATATTAAAAACAAAATTAAGGACTGTACAAGTTGCTATTGGGAATGTCAAGAGTGAACAAAATGTTACTACGTGCATATAGGTCTACGATCTTATGCATAACATAAGACATACATTGATATTATTTTAATATTTTGTAATTCCCTGCTATCTAACTTATTCTTATATTCCCGTAAAGCGGACTTCATATAGGTGCGTGCTACTCCAATTAAAAGAGAAGAAGTTATCTAAATCATATAATGTCAGCTTTCGCAAAAGAGATGAGATCCCCTCTTGAAATGATGAGCGGTTTGGTGATTTTCTGGATCGTATCTATTCAAACTGCCTATGCATCCTATTTGGATTTCAAGATAGAGGATTGTTGCTGACAAGCAAACTGCTTACACTTGGGTTCACAACAGTTACATTGAAGTCTTCGCGTCGGAAATCTTTCGGTTAGTTGATCGATACACAATGTCTGTCTCACAGATGACTCAGGGCCTGTTTGGGATCTTTTTTTTACATTACTTACGACATTGATCATTACCTTGAGTATCAGGACACATGCCATATTCAGAGCATTAACTGCCCATCTTTCCAAATGAGTTCAGCTCTTGTTATCGAAGTGGTCCATGTTGCTCCTAAATAAGGGTAATAACAAAATTACCGAACACCGAGCAATCTTCCAAAGGGAAAGTCAAAACTAAGATCAACAAACAGACAAAATCAATCAACAATCGGAAAACTGGGAAAACCGCAATGGCCCTGACTTGGTATAGACATTTTTAAAGAAATGGTGGGTTGAATCAGATTTTACGGCGCCAAACCTCCCGCTTTCATGACGGTTGTCACTATAACAGCATGTGTGTTAGTATGTATCTTTACATTCTTAGCTTCGTGTTGTGAGTTCATTACTGCTTCCGCGTAAAAACGATATTCGGTACGTCTTTATCCACCAGTTGTTTTCAAAGGGGAGTCATGTCTTATTTATGTCATTTGTGTTTGGTGATGTTCAAAAATGGTGTCCTATTAATAGTTCCTTGTTGTGATATCGGGTACAATATCCGCATATAACTATGTGCGGTTCGACTTTACACCCAGTTATTTGTAGGATGGCTTATATCTTATTTATGTTATTAGTGTTTATTTTTTCAGAGAGGTGTCAAATTCGTCATGACTATATGAGCAACATGGCAGGGTGTTTCATTAAAACTTATTACACATCGACAGCACTTGGATTCACCCCCGTTTTTTGTAGCGTCTGTGCTGTTACTCCGCTTAGTTTTCAGCGTTGCGTTGTGTTTATTTTTATTATTTAGTCTTCGTCCTGTGTCTTGTGTGCACAATGTTGTCAGTGTCTCTGGATTTTCCTGTTTGCTTGCCCACAATGTTGTCAGTGTCTCTGGATTTTCCTGTTTGCTTGCCCACAATGTTGTCAGTGTCTCTGTATTTTCCTGTTTGCTTTCCCACCTATGGTTTTCTCTAACGTTTATTCAAAGAGGATAGGCAAGTTTGTACAATGGGAAAAGAAGTTAGCAATGGATATATAGAAAAATCTATTCGTGATAATTTATACAGCGGTGTGCTTTAATTTAAATGACTCTGATAGTGCATGCTTTACAGTGTAATACTGCTTTAAAGGGCAGATAATAGTTCGAAACCCTATTTCTCGGATTCGAATATACTAATCTTGAAAAATATTCATTAATATCATTACATTCTGGTTCTCATTGTCAGCCATAGGATCATGTACCATATATATTCATTGCTTTCGTGTCAGAAGGTTATTATAAATACACAATTAAGGACGGAGGTGACATTTTGCCGTCCTTTGAAATACACAGGAAATACATAGCGCAATTTCCGTGTTCAACATTCAGGATAGTGATCTGTATTTATTCATATTTCTAGTTGCAATAGGAGTACAAAATTAAATGTTTGTTGATATTTAGTACATATAAAAACTAACTTTAGTGATATAAAGATATTGAATGAAACAAAGATAAAACAGCGAAGAAACGTTTCCACATATATAAAGCAGAAACTGGCAAAAGATGACAAAATATAATTAACTTAAAAGAACAGGGTACTCAGAAATAAACGTTATGACCTGACCTCTTTAAGTATTGTACAATTCAGATTAATAACTAAATGTATCACCATTTTAACCTGTAATTAGCAGTCTTGAAAAACTACATTTATCACAGATAGATATTAAAACATTGTATTAGCTGAGAAATGACTAAATACCCACGAGATCCGAGATGTTTTTGAAATAGAATATGCGTATGATTGCATAGTACTTCTCCTACATGTGAGTTAGAGTAGGAAAGATGAAGATCCTGTAAATTGGTTTGTTTTTGTGTTTGTTTGATGGTGTTTAACGCCACTTTCAACAATATATCGGGACGGTCAGGTTTATTGGTGGAGGAAACCGGAGGACCCGGTGAAAACCACCGACCTTTCGCAAGTCACTGTCAAACTTTATCATATACTGTTGTACACCTCGCCCTGATCGAGATTCGAGCTCACAACATCAGTGGTGATAGACACTGATTGCATAGGTAATTATGAATCCAATTACCACACGATCACGGCGGCCCCCTGTAAATTGGAATTCACACGCTAAAACATATTATGAAGAGCCAAAGCACCTTTTTATTTATATAAACTGGTTGAATTAGATGAAATATCGTCATGGCTGATGATATAATTAAGGCATGTTATATTAACCTAAAAGCTTAATATAATAGTAATAGATTTGGGGAGATTATATGGTATCAATATTATAAATGGTGCTAGCTTCATCCGTAATTATTGATATTAAGGCAGTTATTTGTTTTTATTTTAATCCGTAATGTGCATTATTATTTATTTTCCTGCATTCGTGTCGCCCGCATAACCTAACATATGATTACAGAAGTACACGGAAATGTTATTATATTTTATATAAATAACTGATAATCGATTCTAAAAATGTTTATAGAGAAAGAAATGTACACATGTTTCGTGACATGTTTCTGCTGTGGATAATGGAAAATAATATACGGAACAATGAAATTTATTACCTCGAAATTACACTTCTCCATTCTGATTTTAATATAAAAAAGACGTTAGAGAAAACCGATGGGGCAATCAAAAATATATAATCTAGAGACACTGGTAACATTGGGCACACAATACACAGGACATGTTAATAATGTTTTGAAAAAGGAATATTTTCTTTCCACTAAAGCGTATTGCATGTCATTATAATGTACGTAATATGTCTATAATGTCGTAGTGCTAAATATGGACCAGGACAAGTCTACATTTTCGGAGTACCCTATCTTCTATTTTGGTTTATTGTTCAAGCTTTTTAGCTTTTTGTTTCTTTGCCTACACTGTATGTATTGTTTATTTTCAGTATTTAGATAGACTGTTTACTTTTGATATCTCATGGCGAGAACAAGCTACATTGAAAGAAATGATGATGGTGTCCGATTTGTAATTGACTATTGAATCTATATAGTGCTAGACCACTGCAACATCAGTCTGCGTGTAGACATGTCGTTCCAATCGGACACATTATACTGATCCCAACACAACCAGTCTTTGATCTTATTCCTTAATGCTGTGTGCGCATGCTGAGCGATGAAACAACAAATACCAATTGTATAGTCTTTGGTTTGATCCAACCTAGGCTCTAACCTACTATCTTGGCAGCTGACCCTAACATGTCAGACACGGTTGGATAACAATTCGAAATTGAGTACTTCACGTTTGTATTACTATATGGAGTGGGACAAGAAAAGTTTGAAGATACCAACGGGGAAATCAGACGCTGTAAATCTAAGAAGGACAGAAAACACAATAATCAAAGGAAAAAAGGACACGAACAATAATATACAAAACACTGCACAGAACCCTAAATACCGAGCAACATGAACCTAAAAACCGGGGATGAACTCAGGGGAGTACTTTGTGTGTGTGTTCCTATGGTGACGTATAGAGTATGACGACATATAATACAAATATAAGTTGAAAACGTGGTATTTGTGCTACTATATGTAATATGAAAGTGTGCGATACAAATATAAATGCAGTATAGCATAACAAATAATAATAATACCACCATTTTATATT
This sequence comes from Gigantidas platifrons, assembly GCA_002080005.1. Taxonomy (NCBI): domain Eukaryota; kingdom Metazoa; phylum Mollusca; class Bivalvia; order Mytilida; family Modiolidae; genus Gigantidas; species Gigantidas platifrons. The sequence goes on along the minus strand of MJUT01028770.1, from coordinate 5,987 downwards.
TTACATAAATTAAGCTTGTATAACATTGGATTAAAATCTATCACATTCGTCAATATTAGAATGTACTCATTTATATTTATTATTTGAAAGGCAATGTAAATATTATAAGGAAACCTGAGATCGAATCTCGCTAACGGAATTAATTGCTGTACCCGTTACAGAATATCCTTCCTTGTCTGCTTGAGTTGTGTCACCGTTTGTCTCCCTTGTAAATATAATGGTGGGTACTTCTGTTCCCTCTCGCCGTGCACAGCATTTATGTAAGCAGGTTTTGAATTTAAAACAACATTTACAGAAAAGTACCTTCATGAATTCATTTCTAAAGTTTTCATTTAGCCATCCGTACAAAAGTGGATTTGTGCATGCGGAACTTAATACTAAAATGTGGCATACTACAAACGCAACGGAAACGTTTTCTTCTAATGCTTTCAATTTGCCATTTGAAACGTCAAGTAAAATGTTTAAAATATTGAGTGGAAACCAACTAATAGCAAACACACTTGCAATCATTGCCAGTAAAATGTTTGTACGTCGCTTACGTCGTTCCTGTCGTTGATTCTTACGTTTTTGGAACGGTGATCTTCCTGTATTAGGAGCTGAATGATTATTTTGATGAACCATTCTGTATTTAAGCTTGTGACATATTCGTGCATGTGCTACAACAACAATTGCTATTGGTAATATATATTGTACAACCATCGATGCAATTGAATAGGCACCTTTTTCTTCAATTAATGTAATGTCTTCAACACAACGATAAAAGTAAACTGGTACATTTTCTGCTGGTTGATCTACTTTAAAAACATTAAATATAAGTAACGGGCTCGCCATGAAAAATGAAATTATCCAAATTGAAACAAGTGCTGCAGCAGCCCCTATTTTCTTCATACTATCTTTTGTTGGATATACTATTACCTGGAATCTGTCCAGAGCAATAGCCGTTATACTGATAGTCGATACAAATATGTTAGTACCTTGACACATTGCTACAAATTTACACATAAATCCGCCTAACATCCAATAATGGTGCAATAACCTATATAAGTTAAGAGGCTGTGTAAAAAGGCATAGCGTAAGATCCGATATTGACAAATTAATTATAAATATATTCCTTGGTGTCCTCATGTGTGCATTCCTTGTCACTACGTAACAAACGAGTCCATTTCCTGTCGCACCAAATATAATTAAGATCGTATAAAAAGTAAGAATTATAGTCTCCAATGGTTCTTCAAACCTACGTGATTGTGACATTTCTGTAGCAACCAAAACCATGGCGTCATAATCGTAATCCATTTCACCATATTCGTAACACAACGATGATGAGTTGTTTAGAGAACAATTTAAAAAGGTATCATTACTGACGATAACGGAAGTTACCGAGTCATTCAGCATAGCGGAAAATCTAAAAAAAAAAATAGAAAGAAGCAAAAGTTAATTTTTATCACAATAGTCAGTCTTTATATACACAATGTTCTGTAAATTAGGGTATAAATATGGTTAACGTTTACTAATATGATTCGTATTCAGTTCTTTAAATTATATGTTATTTGTGTTTATCGTTTAATAATTTCAATATTTGCCAGCTAGATCGTAACCACCTGATGTGAAGGTGAAGGAAGGCATGGACGTTTATAACGAACTAATGGTAACTCCAACACCCCCCCCCCCCACAATATGTAGATATCTGGAAATCATACTAGTTAGGATGGGCGGGGATAATGAGAAGTACCTGCAAATTAAACGTATGCACACTTTAAATAAATCAAGAATATCATATCAATGGCCTGTGTGTATCTTATGTCGTCAAATATCATATACATAGTTGTTGTATTATTAAAATCAGATTTTACAAGCAGAGTTCTTGCTATTCCACCGGGACTATGTCTACAAGCAGAATGTGAGCATCTTGAAATATGGTATTAGAAAATAAAACAGTAAAAAAGATGATGAAGGCCATACGTTTTAAGAAAGAAATTAATTCATTTAATTGGTTTACGCAGTCCCATGTTAATAGAGTCATATTAATTGGTACAGACCAATCTAATTAAAACCATCTATTAAATATGCTACCCTCCAGTAAATATCTAGAATAGACTTAACCTCATATTAACTTTAGACTGCTCAATTAAAAACGTTAATTTAAACATCATGACAGCGAGTTACAGGCAGTAAAGGAATACACAGAGAGAATCGGAAGTTCAGACTTGTGGCATTTTTTAATGGAACGTAGCATATTGAACTATGATTCCTATAACAGAATGATAATCGAATCAACTAGCATGTGCAGACTCAAAATGCCGCGAGACAACGCTTTTACCACTTAAAGTAGTTCAGATTTATACACTAGAAATTTCCCTCTTTTGCTCAAATAAAATGCTTGAAATATTCTTTCTAAAATCGAGTAAAATATGTATGCACACGTTCTCTCTCTCTCTCTCTCTCTCTTTTGTTTTTGTTTTTTTTTTTGTTGGTCAATAATTTTATTCAAAGTTGATGCATTCTTCGCCTAGAAGTAACAAACCTAATGCAGGTACATGTAAATACCGTGCAAGAAGAAGATATGTAAAATCCAATTAATAGATTTTCCTTATACATCTTAAACAACAGATAAAAATAAAGCATTCTTTAAAATTAAAATAATAAATTAATGTAGGTTTGGTATCAGAGCAATTTCTTGGAAATAAGTCAGTTTTTGTGTTAATGTTGTTTTTGTCTTAATGTTTTCTTGAAAGGGTAGATAATACTGCAGACATGTAGTTAATAGAATATTCGAATTCAAAATTATATAAAGGTAAGTCCAAAATTATTTTAATTCATTTTTGATAATCATAATACCTTGAAATTACAGAGAAACTAATCATGGTCGGATGGTGCTGTTTTAACATCAGAACACGGCTTGTGTTTTAAAATGTACTTGTAAAACTATCATTTGTGTATCAATGGAAATATGATGCTCCCTGAAAATCAGATCTTTTTTTGTGGAAACACTAAAATCATGACGTTTGTCGTTAATACGTTTTATACCTCTATTACGGAATATTCAAGATATATGCTTAAATATACTGTTTAATTACCAGGTCTTTCAGCATTGATGGGACATATAACTGGATCTATTGTTGAATGCCAAGACAAAAATAATTGTCTATAACGAACTTTTCGTACTCACAGCTATGAATAGGGAATCAAATGAAATTAATTAAATCCTACGTGCCAATAGTATAAAACACAACTAAGGAATGGTCATCTGGAAGGTGGTTGATTTATAAAATGCCAAGTGTGAATTGAAATCGATAATAAGAACCATTATGAGTATGTCTTAAACGTTGTTTGAGATCTATTTGAATTCAGTAAAACACTTATAACTATGTCGATCATTACGCGCCACAGACTTTTGTTAAGAACGTGCTATAAGGAACCGAATGTCGACTATTTAAGGTTTTACTACACAGTATAAATTTAGAAGACAAAGAGAGACAATGGTAAAATACCAATTAGAGGAACAGTACAATAATCTCAATCGCGGAAGACAACGCAACACCAATGGAACTTAAATTTATACAAATGAAATGCAATAACCCAATGCATAGCAATCTTCATGGAGTTGTTATTTGCAAAGTAGTAGACATTATTAACTTATAGTATATATTTTTAATGCCCGAGAACGATGCGCAGTGCGTCATTCCTGTCAAGCGCACCAGTGACCATTGAGTTCGTTGGTCAGACGAGATGGCAGATAGGTTTGAAGATGTGTCTGATGAACACATCGAGCTATTGTTGGGGAAGAATGGTATGGTATTATTGAGTCACGTGAAGCAAGGTTTACATAATTATATTTGGATCATGCCTGGACAGTTGTGTGACACAGGATTCCTATAATAGTTTACCAATGTATGATGACTATACCAAATCTTTATATACTTTCAAACTAATTGTATCGATGTCGGATAGATCACATTACATGAGCATTTCCCAGTTGGCGAGTTATCCTGGATAAATAAAGCTAACGGAATTTGAATTTTGGTGTTAAAGCCACTTTCAGCAATATTTGAGCTATATCATGGCGACCAGTTTTGGTGGTGGAGGAAGCCGGAGTACCCGGAGAGAACTACCGACCCTTGGCAAGGAACTGATAAACTTTATCACTTGCGGCTGCGATTCGAGTATACCCTTTTTTGCAATAAAGCTAACGGAAAACACCTTGCTTGCTCATTTCGAGTGAACACAGTTCGACAGTATAATCTAAAAGTGGAATTTGTCTTACAAATGTAGTCAAATGTTTAGAATGTACTGGTATTTTATCTTTAGCTTTCTGTGTAATGTTTTGTAGATCGTTGTTTGTTCTTTTATTCTTTTTGTTGCCATTGTGTTGTCTGTACTTCATCGAATAACGGCATCTGATTACCCCTTTGGTATCTTCATACTTTTCTTTCACTCCAGTTTGGTAGACAACATATCTTGAAAACCCATATGTGTTTATTATGTCAAACAATTCAAGAGCTACAACCATGTTCAGCAATTTATTACAAAAATACCAAAACAAATAATCTAAAGAAAACTACACAACGGACAAGACAAACACACACTAAAATAAGGAGTACAAATAAGTGTTTATATTGATAGGCTTATCCTGTCTGATGTACGTCATTAAAACTGTAGTATCATACTGTATATGCTGAATGTTAATGAATTACATCGCCAACATATGTCCAGAAATGTCAAATTGGCCAAGCAATACGTGATCACAAAACGTTTTAGAGTTAAATTATCACAAATGAAAACGTGGATATCAAATTTAATGCACACGTGGAACCAATAAATCAAAGGGTAGCTAAAATAGGCTTATGTCACCTATGCCTAGCGGGGGAGAACCTTAGCTTTGTAAATGATTATATCATTTAGGAACAGTAAATTTCAATAATAAATATACATATATAAATATACAAATGTAGAGAAGGCATTTAACAGCCATACTTTAATAGCTAGCGTCTAAACGGATATTGCCATAATTGTTTTGTTTTTGTACATATCATTTTTGTTTATTATCTCTCAATCCCCTACAAGTTAAAAGATATGAAAACAGTCATCGAAATTAAATTATGAAAGTAATGCAGTATTGCGATACCTAATTGGTAAATGTGTCTGTTCGAAGACGAACCTGTAGCTGACATAATATAACTTGATGTGGTCGTGAGTAATTTCTATTTCATTTTTATCCTCACCTTGAGTATCAAGTCACGTTACCAGTGTTCACTTTATTAGACCGAACACAATAAATCTAATACAATTAGTAGTTCGTCTGAATGTAGCTAATTGAAATATTCACCCAGAGGTCAAATCTATGTTTGTATTGTGTCAATTCAAGGTCGCAAAAACGCTTGATAATTTCCTCATTTCATAAAGTTGGGATAATCCATGTGGACAAATGGAAAATGGTTCAGTCACCGCAATTTACAAAACATATTTACTTAAGCCAAGTAATCAACGTAAGTCATTGCTGGTGTCTGTATTTACATAAACAAAATATACCAAACATTTACAGTTCATGTCAATATATTTAATTTGGCAGCTCACATATTTGGTTATTTTCAGTGCTTAAACAAAAAACCTACAGTCAATGACATATAGTTTGATCCTATTGTTCTTATCATTTATTTACTTAATATTAACATCGATTTGTTTAATCAGGTTTATATCAGGATAATATAATATTCTCCATTATATTACCATTAGCTATGTATGTCACTGTGCATTAAGGTTTCTGGATGGTCGAAACATAAACAAAATCTTTTTTGTAGACTCAGCGTGTTTTTACTTTTACAAAACAAGAGTTGTCCTTCCTAATAGTAGGTATTTGTATCTACGTTGGTCAATCTTTTCTATGAAACACAGTTGTATTTTTAATCTGTCATTTAGTTTAATCTGCAACCAAACAGAAACATTTAAAGAATGACTTTTTGTTTTAAAACAATATCTTCTTTTTTTTATGG
>MJUT01028760.1:328520-338831 GCA_002080005.1 Gigantidas platifrons | reverse complement strand
CTAGAGCTGTCGAAACTCTGGCATGTGGTGTGGGACTCTGCGACTGCAAGCCTTTTTCCAAGCGAGCCATGTTTAGTTTCCGGGTTCGAATGGTCAAAAATTGATGGTACTGCTCCCTGAATCAATATTTTTGCTTTTGTTTGGAAGCCAATTGACACCGCTAAGTCCGGATTGACAACAAACTGGTCCTTCTCGAAATGTCTCACAAAGTTTTGTGTACTGACTTGGCTGAAAATGAAATGTGTCTCTTTTCAATCGTACTGTCCATATTTTTCTTAATTTTGCATCTTTCGGAAACAGATACATGATTCCATGTCCAGACTTAACTGTACAATTGAAAGCTGCGCACTGAACCATAACTTGGTAACTTTCTTGATATATAAGTAGAAGATATAAATATTGCACATGTGATTCACTCGGATTTGTTTTTGTCTCTTGTGAGGTATCACGGAAGGGGATGTAACTCAAATACATCTTTGGAAAATCGATCGCACAGGTAAATTTAAATACCTAATATAGACGAGAATCGGTGACATATGACAAAAAGTAACGGACGGGTGATTTTTATATATATCGAGGTCTTGTTTGGGGATATAAATATATATTTTATGAAAATCATTGTATATGACCTTTAAGTTAAGACAAAAAACATCAAATTGCACATTTGTTGCTATCAAGTATCATGTTCAAATTAGCAAAAAATGGCACAACAGACACAGATTGGCATTTTTCAAAAACACCCAAGTGGCTAGCCGATTTCTCATGTTTACTGCTGGATTCTGATGGTGTCTCATATTGAAATATCTGCAGAATATACTCTGATTTTGCTGACAAGAAATCATTAATGTTTATTGGCAAAATCGTGGACAGAATGGATAACTATCTTCCCACCAGTCATCTGCAAAGTATGAAGACACCACTAAAACTAAATACTAGTACATGACTGTTTTGATTGATAAATCCATTGTTAAGGTTAATCAAAATGAACTTCATTGATATGAGATTTTTTTTCAAAACAGCTTATTCTGTATTTAAAAACAACCAGCTATTCTCTGACTGCATATTCCTATCTGAAATCCAAATTTAAAATGGCCTTCATTTGGGCAGTGATCACTTAGGCAGGGATGTTTGAGTTAACTTTATTAAAACTATATTTCAAATTTTACGCAATGATGTAATAGACAATATAAACAAGTTCAATTTAGCAACTGTGTTTATAAGTATCAAATGTTTGTACAAAAAACAGGACAAGTAGGATTTTGTCCGGACAAGTAACTTTTTTCAATTGACTTGCCCGGGGACAAGTAGAACATTTCAGTATTTCCACACCCCTGTGGTCGAAATGCATAAATGTAATATTTTGGAATATTGCTCCCCAATCTGATTAAAATTAGATCTCTCACTTTGCTCTTGTTTATTTATATTTCGCACGTGTGAGATCTAACGCAAACCTGTAGACATTGCATTCTGGTGATCTAGGGTCGAGCAAAATATTGTCCATTCAAATGATCGCTTACGAGATCTTGAAAATGGATTTATGCAAGGGACGTAACTCTTGGTGCTAATGAATTATGCAAGAAATCTATTCGGAATTTTTTCAATGTTATCTATATCGACTATGTCGAAGCCCAATTGTTCCGACAACTGTTTACATTTCCGGAGACAAGAAGACGTCTTCAGGTGAAAATTCGTAATTTACGGCACAAATCAATGGCATTTAGAAGCCCTCTCACGCCTAGGTGTATTTATTACAAATCAAATATATGTGTGCTTATTATGTGTGATATCAGAGAATGATTTTGATTGGCTGTTTTGAGGGTCGTTACCTTTATTTGCATCTCATTACATATGCGTGACCCTAGGTCACCAGAATGCGATGTCTACAGGCTTGTGTTAGATCTCCCACACGCGAAATATAAATAAACAAGAGCAAAGTGAGAGATCTAATTTTAATTAGATTGATTCCTCCCAAACACTGGATATAAATGGACAGAGGGTATTGCAACTCATTTTATTTATATTTATGACTATAATTATTGGGGATATGTATTTGAATATGATTTTGCAGTAGAAGGGCATATAATATTGAAAATATTGTTGCTATTAAGGATCATCATGCACCAGTTAGTCGACTTCAAATATAAAATATGGCGATATCATTATTGGATTTTTTCCAATCCTACAAATCTTTCCTCATAAATTTTGGTAGTTTCAGTTAGAATGCATGTGAATTGTACTTGTGAAACAATATAAGGCTGTAGAAAACAGTTTTAATTGAAAATTATGCTATAAAAACTTGGTACGTTAAGCCATCTGAATACAATTATATTGACTGCTTAGCATTTTCTGTTAATTTTTCAAATTGTCAATTTGGATTTCATGTCTTAGAGTATTATTTAGCTGTAACAGTACATTCGAACATCCACCTTACTTAAAGTGGAAAAAATTATGTGGAAGCATATATTTATTGAGTTTTGGGGGAAATTATAGTTTTGCACCTTAAAAATTCCAAGACTTGAATATCAATAAATCATATTTTTACATATTTGATGGAATTAGAAGGAATTTCAACTGAAGATATATATACAAACACATATTTTATAACTTCATAATTTAGGGGGTTAAAGCATGAATTAACAAAATTAAGAATGATGTGAACTCATTTTATGGATAAAAAGGGGGGAGGAAAATGCAAACATTTCATAGTATTTAGCTATAAAATATACAACTGAGGCATATATATGTATCAAAATTGCTTATTATGTTAGAAATTAGCTTGGTAACTGTAATATATTAGAGAATAAGTAAGCTGTGGTATATTACACAATCTGAACTCAACAGCTGTAAATGAAGATATTTTCAGTAAAAACCTTCAAGGGTACCTTTGCATTTGCACACTTATTATTCTTGCAAATATGAGACAGCCACATAGAAATCTACCTTAAAGGCATATTGTCTACGATTGTTTTGAAAATTTTTAACTGTCCATAAATGATTTGTTTAAGCTATCATTAAACAGTTATGCTGCAAAATATACGATTGGTGTTCTTTTTTTGACAAAAAAGACCCAAAACTATCGTTATCGGAATTATTGTCCAGGATGACAAAAAATTCAAAGGGAAAGTAACAGCGCCACCTATAAAAACGGAAGTTTGGAATTCTTGGGGGTTAGCTTTGAGGTAAGGAAAATACTGTTAAGATTCAAACACTTCATGATTGTCACGCTTGTTTAATTTTGTTTGAATCTTAACGTTTGGTAGCGTATTTGCCAATGATTCAGTGTTTAATATTCATTTTATGAAGGTCAGTACGGAAAACAGTCATGCTGTGTTGATTAAGAAATTGTAAAAAGTTTTACTATTTGAATAAATATGAAACAGCTAATTTTGGTCAAGTGCACACATCAAGATTTTGCAACCAATTGCATAATAAATAATTATGGAATTGTTGCATAATCATAGTATTAAAATCAGTGGAAAGATATATCTTTCTTCTTTCAAATGGTACCTCATTTGTTAATTTTGATGCAATATTAAGAAAGTTACAGCTGCTTTCAAATGAAAGATTGGAGGGAAAAAATCTTTGTAAAGTGCTACCTTAATATACTACAGGGATATTTATTCGTCTTCATGATTGATAGATGATAAACACATCTTATTTTGGGTTATCTCAGAAAAATCGGGATAAATGTTCATCAGTAAAAGAACAAGCGTTTAATTTTATGTGGGATGGGATTAATTGTAAAAAAGGGGGGTAAATATTTTGCAGACAAATAACCAACAACATTAATTATATGAATACTAGGTTTTTTTTTCACACTCCAGATGCACTCCCTTCAAAATACTTCTACCAGTACTGGAGTACTCGGAGAAAACCATTGACCTGTCGTAAATCACTGACAAACTTTATCACATAATGTTGTATCGAGTACACCCAAGGAAGAATTTTTATCGTTTACAAGTGTAATTTTAGTCGTAAGATTAAAATTTTACGTAAGATAATCTTTGTGAAAAGGACTTGGGAATTGTCGTAATATAACCTTAAGTGAAAAAGTTAGGACTGTAGTTACGAATTTTTGTGAAAAGGGCTACAGGCCATTAGTATCCACGTACAAATAAAATATGATAATATTCAGGTTCGAATTTCATACTTTAATAAAACGCTAAAGCATATAAACTTCATATGGCTATAATTCACATTAAAGTTACGATTTAATCATTAATATATAAATTATTTCAAACCACTAAATCTAATAAAAAAAATTATATCATTATTCACCCCTGAACAAATACAAACGTCCAGACAGACACACAGACAAACGTCCAGACAGACACACAGACAAACGTCCAGACAGACACACAGACAAGAAATGAAGTCAGTATAAGTACCACACTCTTTTATATCAAATCCCACCCGTAAATTTCCTTCAAAGAGTGTATAACCTAACTTTATAGATCTATTTGTTAAAATTCGCCAAAACAGGTTTGCTAATTTGCATACTAGTAGTCAGAAATAGATGTTTAACTATAACTATTTTTGGATGTCCCGATAAAATGTAAACAATTACCTGTATCTATTTAGCTGCAATAATGTACACAGTCTATGAACCTGTACGCCTGAAATCTCTTATTGGCGTGCTCTTCTGTAAACTGCATTACGGTTTCGGTGGAAATCGACTGCCCACGCTTTCAAGGCAGGCAAGTTTTTTTCGGAATTTATTATCGACAGATACAATGTATCTGTGTAAAAAAGTTACAGAATGTACATGATTCAGTACTCTAACGGACGCTAAAGTTTCTTTGGATAAAATAATGCAACAAATTCAGAATGGAGTATCAAACGTTTGTTTTCACTACCAGAAAAGGTAAAAATTAATTTTTTTATGCCTAAATGGCTTCCAATTTAGGCTGTATTTGCATGGATAGTTTTGGATGTGAGAAGCATTCTTTTTACAAATAAGCGATAAAGAAAACATATTTTTTCCTACTAAAAAAATGAATTGAAAAAATGAATGTGCTGTCGGCTGTTTGCTGTAGCTGTGTATGTCTGATTGACGTCGCGTTTGCAAACTGTCTGTACCCTGATTGACGTGCTAAATTTGTATTTTAAAATGTCTATTTATTTAGCAATGCAGAGGTATTCATATCTGTAATTTTGCATAAACTGTGTTCATATCTCTTGACATTACCAACACAAGTATCGGGAATATTATTCAAGGATAAAGGGTCAAACGGGACAATTTTATTTTATCCTTGTTCAAAAGAACCTGTTAAAATGGTAAATATGACGCTATACGGCTAATACATTAAAAAAGCAAAGATGCAGTCCTTGCATCAATCATACGCATTTTGTCAAGTTTTTGGAATACAGGTTATTAGAATTTAATGAAAACATAGAAAAACTTACCTGCCGTGAAAGTGTAAGATGTCGAATTCCACCGAAACCGTAATGCAGTTTACAGAAGAGCACGTCAATAAGAGATTTCTGGCGTACAGGTTCCTAGACTGTGATGTAGCTCCTGTGACAAACTTGTGTCTCGGCGGAGCTACAAAGCGGTTCCATTCATCACAATGGAGCAACAACAAAAAAATGCAGTTGAACGTAAAAACTCACTATTTACGCTTCAAACATTTCATATAACTATTACGGATGATCCCAGTCCTTGTTAAATCGGTTTGGCTGAGAAATGTATACTTTTCAAAGGTAGCAACAACCTTGTTCAAATTTATCAATATAGATGTATATTGACCAGGGGCGGATCCAAGGGGGGGGGGCGCACCCGGCGCGCGCCCCCCAGTAAAATTGGAAAAAATATGATTTTTTTGCGTAAAATCGTGATTTTTCACACGAAATACCCCCAACATTTTCGCGACTCGCTCCGCTCGGCCCGATTATTTTAACTGCGCCCCCTAACTTGAAATCCTGGATCCGCCCCTGTTGACCCCCCGGAAGATCCATGGAGAACGTTTACAATATAGTATTTATTCCGCATAGATTAGTAAATCTTCCTACCTACTGTCAAGTTTTTCAAATACTCCAAAAAGGCTCCGTACATTTTTTTAATGCAAATTAAGCATGTGCTTTTTTACCTTTTAATCATAACCAGATATTATACAATTAATGACTTAATGAGGTCGATACAAGTATCCACCGAATTGAAAGTCATTAATTGTTTTATTATATGACACATTTTATATGTTGATTTTACCACAGGCATTTGATCGATGGACCTTAATTTTCCTGTGTTTGCCACGGGGTACGTATTTTCAGGGCTAGTAACGATGTAGGGCCTCTATTTAATTGTGGGTCCTGGGTCCACACGAATACTAGAAAAATACACAAGGTAAGAAACAAAATCACTGAACGGGCGGCATACTGCTAAATTTCTTATTATTGTCGATTTCCCTGATTTCTGAAAAATAAACGGATGGAATGCACTAACCTTGTGGACCCCCATCAGCTGTTGTGCCACTGGTTTACTCTCATATTCGTACTAATTTGCATGTATACCCCCGACTATCTGTTCCCACGACAGATTGTCAACGAACACGGAGGTCGACCACTTATTTTCTATTACGCGGCACGCGATTGGTCAAGGCAAATTTCCGGAAAAAATTGACCAATCGCGTGCCGCGTAACAGAAAATAAGTCGACCTCCGGGTTTGTGGACAATTTTGTTTCTTTCTTTATGAGGAACAAATATAGGTTACAGGGTCAGGCTGGACATTTTTAGTTGGTTCAGTAGATTGTGCACTTTCTGTTGCTTGTGCCAGTTCATTTAAGGATTGATCTCAATTTTTTTTCGGTTCATGAAGAAATAAACTCAAAAATGCGAAGCGGGTTACGCAAGAGTGTGTACCACATATTTTAGTTTATTTCGAATGAACCGAACAAAAAATTGTGATCAATCCTTATAAATTAATTCCTAATGAATTTTTTTTGTCCTAAAAATATTTTGACGGATAATAATTGCTTAAAAAGAATTAAAATTAAAAATTTTCCCAATTGAGACCCCAACATGTGACTTCCGGTTAAAAATTTTGTTTATGGAAGATAACATCAATTTTTTATCCAATCAATATCTCTTAAACACATCAAATTAATTTATTTTCATTTATAGCTTTATTTTCCATATCACTAATGGCTTAAATTCCTTGCACCAGTTAGGGGGGGCGCACTGAAAATAATGGCGGCGAGCGGAGCGAGGCGCGAAAATTTTTGGGGTATTTCGTATGAAAAATCACGCTTTTAAGCAAAAAAAATAATATTTTTTCCAATTCCCCTTGAATCTGCCCCTGATTTAGGCATAACAAATGGATTGTTTACCTTTTCTGGTAGTAAAAACAAACGTTTGATACTCCATTCTGAATTTGTTGCGTTATTTTATCCAAAGAAACTTTAGCGTCCGTTAGAGTAATGAATCATGTACATTCTGTAATTTTTTTTACACAGAAACATTGTATTTGTCGATAATAAATTCCGAAAAACTTGCCTGCCTTGAAAGCGTGGGCAGTCAATTTCCACCGAAACCGTAATGCAGTTTACAGAAGAGCACGCCAATAAGAGATTTCAGGCGTACATGTTTCTAGATTGTGGTTGGTGTGGTACTTTGTCGAATGCCTTTGCAAAGTCCATGATTAGCAGGTCAATTTTGGTATTTTTGTCATGTTGTAAAGCAAGTTTGTGAATTAATGAAATGATTTGTGTTTCACATGAACGATTTTGTCTAAACCGGTGTTGTAGATTGTAAAGTATGTTATTCTTTTCAAGGTGTTTCATTATATATCACTGCTGAAGATATGTTCTAAAAGTTTACAGGGTATTCAAGTAAGTAATATAGCCGGTCTATAGTTTGCTGGGTTGTGTTTGTCCCCTTTTTGTACACTGGTGCAATGTTCGCATGGTTCCAGTCCTGATGTTAAGGATTTGGTGAAAATTAGTTGTCGAGTATTTCTGCACATATGTCTGATTTTTCTTTGAGTATTTTTCCACTGATGTTGTCTGGACGTATAGCTTTGTTTGGATTTATGCCTTGTAGAAGTTTTTTTAATGTCTTGTACACGTACAGTGATGGTGATGTTGATCACTACAAGATGAGGACTGGGGCCTTTATCTGGAATGTTAATGTTGCTTTCAGAAGGAAATACTGATTGAAACTGTGTGTTTAAAATATTTGCCTTTTTGGTTGGTTCTGAATGGAGTGCCTCTTCACTTCTCAGTGGTGCTATACCAGTATTTTCATTTTTCTGGCTTTTCATATATGAAAATAGATTTTTTGGTTGTTCATTGAATCTGTATAAGTCTGTGTCTTGAATATCTATATCAAAGATCATGTTCATTGCCAGTAAGATTTTCTCATTTCACACTGTAAGATTTTCTTAGTGTTTTTGTACTGTTGTGAGTATTTTTTGTTTTTCAGTCGCTTGCCCATGGTCGATGGTTCTACTACTAAAACTGGTCGCCATGATATAGCTGAAATATTGCTGAAAGTGGCGTTAAATCAAATTTAAATGAGGGAGTCCTGTGTTTTTGTTCTGAAAATAAATAAATAATCTCACTCTGTTGATACTGTGGGAAAGAATTAGAAAAGAAGAAACATTACTGATTTTCCCATACAAAATATTACTTCCATAAAAAATAAGCTGATTACTGTTTCTAACATTTGGGCCTCGGTGTTTAATTCTTATTTTCAAAAATCGCGGGTTTTAAGTTGTCGTACTTCTTGGTCACATGATTTGCAAAATATTATTTTTTCAAAATGGCGGAAGCCAAAACCGGACCACGAGTATTAATTTTGGGTGGTAAGAATTATACGATTTTCTCTTCATGAAATCACGGGAATCTGAAATTTTACCCCAAAGAAGACAACAATCGCTGTAATTTTATTACTCTCGCATCTTTACTGTCAGCAAATAGAAAGAATGAGGTGTTTAATTTATAAAATGTCAGATTCCTGACCCGGCCCTGGACCTGTGAATCCTAGACATCTCGGGACCTGGACAACTCGGTACTGACTTGGACATCTAGGGTAAATTATGGTAACCCTCCATTATATATCGGCTTGGCAAATATTTCTCAAATAAAATTCAGCTTGTATCGTCTTTTGAAGTCAAATAAAAGAAAAGATTAAAGAATTGATCTATGATTAAAGAAATTAAATTTGTTAATTAAAGCTATCTAATTAAAACAGTTTTGTAATCAAAACAGAAATGAAAATAATCATCCTGTTAAGTTTATCTGTGATTTTTTTTATAAAGGGACTTAGTAAATCAAAACAAAAGTTATTTACAAATATTAATGAATTGCCTCTTTGATGTCCATTTAATTAAAGTTGATTAAAAAAAACACATAAAAATTTGTATAAAGAACGTCTAAATGTAAAAAAAAATTTTAAAAAGTTTTTAAATTCAATCATATAATTTTTCTATTACCGAGTACCGAGATGTCCAGTACCGAGTACCGAGATGTCCTGATACCGGACCTGTGTCCTGGACTGGGAGTACGGTGCAGTTTTAACAATTCAATTGATACTTAATTTTTAGCTGACGATCGTCGATAGTAAATTTTCCCCCTTTCAATTTTCTATAAAAAAAAAAAAGAGAGACAGGCTCAACAGAACTTTTCTGTTTCTGCCTCTTAATGGCCACCATCAACAAGTTGATTGTTCTGCCATGTGGAGTACGCATGTAGTACAACAACTTCTTTTTTAAAAGCTGACTGAGTTGTCAACAAAATATACAGTTAAAAAAAAGTCTATATACAGTTAATGTTAGTGTTGTTCAATCGGTAAAAAATACCAACCGATTATCTATTACAATCGGTTTGCCTCTACCGACCGATCATCGATTATAATCGGTTCATCTAACTTCTCCTCTTCGTCAAGCTTATTCATATACTAACAATGTATTTTAAGCTTTAATTCATAATCCATCCTGTGTTGTACTAATTACAACCCTTGCAGACAATGTAGATGCATGTGTGTTCATATTTAAAACTTTGATGCATATTTAATTAATAAATATCAAGTTGATTCCACAAATACATTTTTTATAATACATGTCTAATTCTTTCTTCTTGCCAAATGCTTTGTAAAATCTGTAAGCATGTTTTTTCTGTAAAGGCTGAACATTAATATGGATGTATATGCAGGGTTTTCCCTAAGAACCGGCCGCCGGCCAAATTGACCGCTTCAATCAATTTTCTGGCCGGTTCAAAAGCTTCCAACAAAAATTATTTATTGTGATTTTGACTAAAAGGATTCGTTTTCAAACTTTCTTGAATGAAAAGCAAGTAGAAAAAGAGTTTTATTGG
>MJUT01028760.1:298289-327278 GCA_002080005.1 Gigantidas platifrons | reverse complement strand
CAAAAGGAAGCACACAAAATTGTCATTTTCAACCATTAATTTATATGTTCAGAATGCACAAGAGTGCAGGATTTTACGTCTAATTTTTAAAAATTTCCTGGGGGGACAAACCAGACCCCCCACACATAGCACGCCGCTATGCGGCGCACACGCCTTGGGCCTGTTAAAATTATATTTTGGCCTTCTACAAAAAAATAAAGGGAATACCCTGATATGTGGAATAGTTCATGTTTGTTTGTTTTGTTTATGATCAGAAATTTTATTTTGGTTAGTTTTGTTTTGATTTTGTTGACTCAAGTTTATGATGTATTTCTAACTGATGAGTCCTAAATACACTGTATGGGTCATTAACACTACTAGGACGAAACATTTCCAATAATGAATTTGGTTTCAAAATTATGATTAATATCAATTTTTTGAATAGTAAAACAAGACTTATTATTGCACTGAAAATATAATTATAAAAACTATCCCTACCCATTCATGTTGAATGTTTTAAAAACAAAATCTGTTATAATTCAAAGTAAGTCAAATTGACATCGTTCGAAAGGCCAAAAGTTTGGGCAAAAAGAGAGAAATAATGCAAAGAATTTGGCCAGTTCCCCTTATCATAAAGGAACATATTCTTTGCATTGAGAAATAGTTTGACTGAACAACACGTTTTCTTGAATACAAAGTACAAACCCTTATTTGTATACTCTTTTCTACAGAGCCGGCATACGGCCTTTGTCATGTCCAAGTTTTCTCTAGTTCCTGGCCCTTGTCGTTCTTCCTTCTTGAAGAAGCCAAACACTTTCCAAACTTGTGATCTGGCTTTACCGCCAGGGTGGTTGTAAATTGTTTGTTTGTCGTCGTCATTAGTACTGTTATCCCTGTTAGTGTTAACCTCTGTGCCATTGTCACCATCGTGAATCACAACCACGTTATTGTTGGAATCCATTACAATGTATAACGATAATAAAAGAGCGGACCGGAAACGGATAAGAATACGAATATTTAAGCGACAATCGATTATACAAACTTTCAATCGATTATCGGCATCGCTGACCTTAACCAACTGATTTCCGACTTTAACCGATCATCAGAACACCACTAGTTAATGTGGAAGTCCGGATACTTGAGCCTTGAAGGCATCAAGTGTTTTGGCTGACACAATATCCGGAGGTAGAGAGTTCCAGTCCCTGATTGTTCTAGGGAAATAGGAGAATTTCCTGTAGTCGCATCTGCTAGATGGAATCTGGAACGATAGTTGGTGCATGTTCCTTGTAAATCTTAATGGTGGTACTAGTCTATCCTCCTTGTCCAATGTGACCTGTTGTCATTGACTATTTTGTATAGCATCCCCAGTCTTGCATCTTTCCTCCTGTCTTGAAGTGATTTCCACTCTAGTGTTGCTAGCATGTTATCTACACTAGAGCGGTTGCCAAAGCGATTACTAACATATCTTGCTCCTCTTCGTTGGACCATTTCAAGTTGTTGAATGTCCTTTTGATGATATGGGTCCCAAACTGTGGAGGTATATTCTAGTGTCGGTCTTACTAAGGTTTTATATGCGTTCTCCTTAGCCGATGTTCAGGTTACGTCGTAGGAATCCCAATGTTCTATTCGCCTTTCCACAGATGTTGTTGATGTGGTCATCCCAACGCAGGTCAGATGTAATTTGACAGCCAAGATATTTAGTGTTATTGACTGATTCCAGTATGTGTCCATGGAGATTATATTGGTATTTCACAGGGTTTGCTTTTTTGCTAATTGTTAATACGTTGCATTTCCCTGGATGGAACTCCATTTTCAATTTTTGTTCCCATATGCCTAGTTTGTCAAGGTCTGTCAATCAAGTGTCTGTGCATCGGTATCAGATGACATTGTCAAATAAACAATGGTATCATCAGCGAAGAGCCTAACGGTTGATGATAGCCCTTGTGGCATATCATTAATGTAAAATAGGAAGAGGTTGGGTCCCAGAACTGATCCCTGGGGTACACCAGATTCAACGCTAATGAATTTTTATGTTTCACCGTCCACTACCACAGCTTGAGATCGATCTGAAAGGAGGGTTTGTATCCAGGTGTTAGTTTTCCCTCGGATTCCATAATGGTTTAACTTGTGCATCAGAAGACTATGGCTTTTGAAAAGTCCATAACCAGGACATCTGTTTGTTTCCCTGATGACATGTTTGAGGACACGTCGTCAACAAATTTAAGGAGCTGTGTTTCGCAGGATCGTTTTCTGCGAAAGCCATGCTGCATAGGGTACAGTATGTTGTTTCTGTCTGCATGATTCATTATATGACTGGTGACTATACATGTATGCTTCATGAGTTTGCAGCAAATGTAAGTCGGTGAAATTGGGCGGTGATTTTCGGCCTTGTATCGGTCCCCTGTCTTGTAGACTGGGTTTACGATGGCAGTTCTCCAGTCATCAGGTATCTCACCATTTTCTAGCGATTTTTTGAATATTATGGTGAGAATCGGTGCAATTTCAGGTGCTAGTTCTTTCAGCACCTTTGGCTTGATGTTATCTGGTCCTGATGCTTTATTAGGGTTAAGTTTTCCTAGTAATTTTTGGATCCCAGCACAGGTGATGTTGAGTTCCGGTGCAGATGGGTATGATCCTTCCATTGGACATGTGTTGTTGAATTCCTCATCATTGATGTCACATTTTTGAGAGGAAGCAGACTGGAACTGGTTGTTCAGGATATTAGCTTGGTCTTGAGGGTCAGAGTGTAATAGACCATCACTACGCAGAGGTGATACTCCTTTGGTGTCAGAGCGCTTGTATTTAATGTAAGTCCAGAATCTTTTGGAGCCAGTTACTGAGTATATTGGTTATCATCTTCTTGTAGTGTTACTATGCTCTCTATATACTTCCAATAGGCTCTTTCTTAATTCACGTTGTACTATTCATTTGATTTCTTTAAATTTTTTCGCTGTTTTATTATCTTCTGATTTTTTCTTTCTTTTATAAAGCCTATCTCTTTTCTTTCTTTTATAAAGCCTATCTCTTTTCTTTCTTTTATAAAGCCTATCTCTTTTCTTTCTTTTATAAAGCCTATCTCTTTTCTTTCTTTTATAAAGCCTATCTCTTTTCTTTCTTTTATAAAGCCTATCTCTTTTCCGTATTAGTTATTTAAGGTCTGAAGTTATCCATGGTAGACTGTCTTTTGTTCTAGCTGTTTTATGTGGAACATGTTTTTTAATTAGCTCCTCAAGCTTAGATTTAAAGGTGCACCACATGCCGTTTACTCCAATGTTGGTTCTGTCCCTTTCGATAATGGTTTCATGTACTTTTTTCTGTTCTTCTCTCATGGTATCCCAGTTTGCTTTTTTGTATAGAGGGAAAAGCTTGATATTTTTTCGGTCCTGTGAAATTCTGTTTGGTCTGGTGAAAAGGGAGTCTTTACCAGATCGAATGTCTGGTAAAGTGAGACAGACATTGCTAATCTCTGCTCGTGGAATATGAGGTTTTTCTGTTTTGAAAACAATCATGCATTTTTTTATCCCTGCAATTTTCTAAGTAAATTCGAATATATTGTAATTTGCCTGTGTGATTTATTTTCAATCCGTTTGATAGACTACAGGGGTC
The DNA here is from genome assembly GCA_002080005.1 of Gigantidas platifrons. Taxonomy (NCBI): domain Eukaryota; kingdom Metazoa; phylum Mollusca; class Bivalvia; order Mytilida; family Modiolidae; genus Gigantidas; species Gigantidas platifrons. The sequence goes on along the minus strand of MJUT01028760.1, from coordinate 323,693 downwards.
TGCAATATGAAATATTATTATTTATAACATTCACCAGGTATGGGGTAATGTTAATTTGTAATTGTAATGCATTACATTTTCCCAAGTAATGCATGTAATGTGTAATGCCCCAATTTTGGCATTACATGTAATTGTAATGTAATGCATTACATTGACAAAAATGCATGTAATTTATGCATTACATAGTATTACTTCTTTCTGCTAAAAGGGGGCCTTGGGTGGCTCAATGAGTTAGGTTGCTGGATCTAGCAACTCATACAAGCCTATCACCAATATGGCGTGGGTTCGTGCCCGGCTTTGTAAATTACAAAAATGGGTGCACTCGACTTGCAACCGCAAGTGATAAAGTTTACCAGTTGCTTGCCCATGGTCGGTAGTTCTCTCCGGGTACTCCGGCTTCCTCCACCACTAATACTGGTCGCCATGATATACATGTAGCTGAAATATTGCTGAAAGTGGCGATAAACACCAAAAATTCAAATTCAAATTCAAATTCTGTCTGCTAAGTGCTATATATTGTTACAAATTTCAGGGATTATAAGTACCTACTGTTTTATTCTTTCCTAAAAGAAAATAGGAAAATTAAAAACAAATCAATGTCTAGTTAAATGATTAACAAAAAGTGTAACTTTGAACTGTTGTCAAACTGATGATTTTTTTCATCTAACCTTAATACTAAAACATTTATACTAATAATTAAAACAGATCTATTTTATAAACATACAAAAATAACCTTTTACTTTCTCTCTTAACATTGATCACCTGTGAGAAAATAGTTAAAATCATATAATATTAGAAATTTGTTAAATATACTTTAGATTTGAATTAAACTAAAAATTTGCTTTAATAAAAAAAAAATTACTATATAAATGCTTTAACTAAGAAAACGTGATGAAAACAATTGTTATTATTTTTATCAGATATTGTTTTTTATTTGCAATCATTTTCATATACCATTATAGTCATTGAATAACCTATACATAAATATTTAAAGATCAAAGAAATAAGTTGGATGATCGATAATTGACACCAGTCCTGTCAAAAACCACTAATTAGTTTGTATATCAATCAATTCATTTCTTTTGACAAGTGAATTTGTGGTTTAAAAGTAATTAAATAACATTGAGATTAAGTTAACAATATAATTAAAAAATATAATGGTAGAATAAATTCAGACCAGACAGAATGTGCATGAAAGATGAAACATTTGAAACATTTAACAGCCACATTGTGTAGACTTTTAAAACCCTATTTAATGGTTACCAAGATTTCAGTATAAAATTTTGTATCTACGTTTCTTTTGATAATATATTTTATCCAATATAATGTGTAATATAATGCATTAGTTTGGTAAAGTAATTGTAATGTAATGCATTACTTTCCAAAATACATGTAATTGTAATATAATGCTGGTTTTGTCAAAGTAATTGTAATGTAATATTACGGTTTAGTCTCACCTAGCCCACATTTGAAAATTTCATTGTTTCACTTGGCCTACAATAAATTCTTACCTGAGTCATACCTGATTGATTTTATTGCTATATATTGTTGTTTTAGCACTTAAGTTGGGGTCCCTTAGAGGTTGTTATTTTATATAGGGTACAGAAATAAATAATTATTTATATGTTTGTTTGTTTTTGTTTTTTGTTTTTGTTTTTTTTTTGTATCTGTACTATTTTAACATTTAATCAATAAGTAATTATGTTTTTATAAAATAATACATTAGTGATGTATGCTTCATGTTTGTTTGTTTGTTTGTTTTATTTTGTATGGGTATTTTTTTTTTGTATGCTGTGGTTTTTTTAAGCCAGGGACATCTAGTTTTTATACACCCTTATGAAGCATAAAAATATATTATTTTTGAAAATGTTATAGATAATGAGCTATTTCATTCCTTTTTAGATGTATTGTAATCTTTGTAAAGAATGAAATAAAGAGCCATTGATATCTAGTATTTTACCATAGAAATAAGATATTTGTGTGGATATTTTTTCAATGACGGATAATTGTATTTGTATGTTTTGTTGTCGTTTGTGTTTCTAAGTCAATTTCTTAGTCACAAAAAAGTGTGCACTCGACATACAGCCGCAAGTGATAAAGTTTACCAGTTGTTTGCCCAGGGTCGGTGGTTCTCTCCAGGTACTCCGGGTAGTTTTTATGGAAAACTTATAGCCGACATGTAGTAAATAGTAGCCACCTCTACCATTCTCTAAAAAGTCAATGCAACGTGAACTTGCACATTTGCCATACTTTTAAATCAATGTTTAAAACATCACTCAAATGTTAAGATCAGAAGAAGAAAAAGAAACCATTTATTTTCTACTATATGCTGGGCTTGGTATCTCGGTATGAAAAATTATATAAATAAAGTTACACACTTTGGTGATTTTCAGTAATTATTGGTTTTTTGTTATTCTAATAATTAATCATATTTTTTTGTGTGAAAAATAAAAAACACTAGTCATATCTTAATTATGTTTTCAGTTTAATAAAACTTTTTAATTTTATTATCAATAAGTGAAAAATCTAATGAAACCGAAGTAAAACATCGTGATTTAAGAAAAACAACTTAAATGACATATTTAATGAGAAATGAAATAATATATATATTGTAATGTAATTTATAAGTGCAATATCACATGCTATATTTAGTTAACATATAATGAAAATGAAGTAAAACGGATTTGAAATGATATATTTGTTGAAATTTAATTCAAATATAAGTAATTAATAAGTGAGGTATCACATGCTATATATTTAGTTAAAATCTAATAAAAATGAAGTAAAACAAAACAAATTATTTGTAACTTGACTTGTTAATTATGAAAAATAGTGAGCAATCAAACTTGGAGAATATATTCCATGTGTGCTTACATTTTTAATGTTTTCATATTTATGTAATTCCATTTAGGTAGAAAGAAAAAAAAACACTCAAATTTACCTTTATTTACCTGTGATTACCCTGATTGTTCACCCTTAATGGGACCCCTTAATCTCTCTTAATTAGGAAGACCAAAATTCTTCCACAGTCTCACATAGCCTACATTGTTTTCTTACCTGTACCTATATAAAATATAGAATGTTGGCTAAGTGAGATGACACCTAAATTACATTGCAATGTAATTCGCCCCATGCCTGACTGTCATTCACAATAGTTCCAAATAAATTACCATTGCTCAAAATGTCAGCCACTGGTATGCCATTGGTATAATTGGTGTATATATATATAGAGTTAATTTTTCAAATTATGTTACCAATAGTGCAACGAAACTACTCTGAATGCATCCAATGTCAGGGAAAGGCATTTTCCTCCAGTAATGATCGAGCACTTCCACTTGGGATATTATATCCTATCTTAACTTACTTTAATATATTAATAGAAAGTAAAAGTTGATTTTATATCTAGGTTAAAAAAAGAAGAACATGGAAAGATTGTTAACGTTGTATGCCTCTCAACAATGACATTTTTTTTAAAAAATGGATAAAAACTAAAGAAACAAAATTGATAGTGATGCTATAAGGAACCATTCTTTTGTTCCATTTTGAAAAGCTCATCTGCTTGGCCCAAATATGATGAACCAAAAGGATCAAATGTTTTTAATCATATTGCTGTGCAAAGATTACCCTACATTAGCTAAACACAACAGCTTTATTACTGGATCAAATGTCTTTCATCTAAATAACATTAAATCAAGCGACAAAATGATTTAATCAGGGAAAGTAAATTTGGTCTGTGGGCAAGTGAATTTTTGGTATGCACTTTCCCGTGGAAAGTTGCTGTTGCAGAAAAATCCTAGAACACTGTACATGTACGTGTTTTTCAGAACAAGGTTTAAAAATGTTTCAGAATATTACTGTTTCACATTCCATGAAAAAGTTTGAAATAAAAGCCACTCATCATGCTTTTATGTTACACAGCAGTATTTATATATATTTCTTAAAGAAACTATAAAATCTACATGAAACCTCATATTTAATGTATTAATAATATACATGTATGAATACTACATGTACATGCCTACTAGCATAAAGCAGAGGATGATTAAGAACTAAAAGGTGCATACATTTTTTTTGTACATAGACAAAACTATACATGTGCAATTAGCAATTTTTAGTAATGCTAAAAACATTTACAAAAGCATATATGATATACATGTACATAACAAGTGATATGATGTAGCATTATACAGATAAAGCAGAAAGCAGAATCTATTGACAGAACATAAATGTACACTACAATGTATAATATACATAAACATAGAATTATATCCCCCCCAAAAAAAAATGCCTACCTACCTACCCATCCCCAAAAGGGCAGGGTAGGCAAATGCCCAACAAACAATTTTTTAATAGTGGCCTGATTGAAATATTATAACTTGTTCTTGCCACAGTAAAGCTGAAAAATTGCTCAGTTACTTGTATTTTTGACCACCAATGAAATCTAATGATATACATGTAGATGTTTGATCTAGAGTCTTGGTTGTGGGCTACAACACAATACATGCTAAAAGAGTGTCTAATTGTCGTGGAGCAGTCGCTGATGGCCAGATACAAGTACAATCAAATCTACCCATGTGGTCATCTGTATTAAAAGGTCACCCTTTTCTTGCACTTTCATATAGACAATGTCATATGACATAAACCTCTTTTAAGAGGTCTTCTGTCTTAAAAGACAATTTTTTCTTTGTCCCAAAGGTGACCTCTTGAAATACAGGTTTGACTATCCCCGCAATATAACCTCTTTTCAAAACATCTGTACATTGTCATCTTCTCACTTGTTGTTTGAAAGATTGTTCTCTTCATGATTATACATAGCTGAATACAGCTGGTCACTTGACATTTACCAACTACAAATGTATCGGTCATATTATGCACCAAAAATATACCTGTGTTTCTACTGACATGTTTGAAAAAATAGGGTAGCATGCAGGGCTGGCCTTAAGGTGGTACCTAACACTACAGGGAGATAACTCTTTAAAATCAGTTGAACGTTTTGATCATATGATGTTTGTATGCAGATTTCAAACATCTCGGTGATCAAAACCACAGAGAGAAAAGCTGCTATATGGCTAGTGAATTTATAGCTTTGAGTCTGTCAGTTGGAATTTGTTAAAATTTTGATACAGTGGATATATTCAAACACACTGCCAAAAATTAAACGAACAGATCAAATTTTACCTGAAGTGTATGGTACCACCTTAAGCCAATTGGACTAAATGCTCCCAATTGGGCCCAGCTCTGGAGTCATCTGTTCAAGTACACACAACAAAACACTGCAGGTTCTACAGAGAACAATTAGGTCCAACACCTCCTAAGGCAGACCCTGGTAACATGTACTGTACATGTATGTATATATGTACAGTACAGGCAGAGACATGGCATGATAAATCACTGTGATAGACGTATCACTCTTCTTAGTGATTTGGATATATCTTTTGATCTGTTTAATCTATTTACTTATTAGTCCCCTACTGGCGAAGTTGAAGGGGACTATAGTTTTAAATGTAGGTTCCATCCATCCGTCCGGACTTTTTTTTTACGTCCTTTGAGATATTGACTTGATGGTATGTGGTTATATCTAGATGAGTTACAGTTTAAGTTTGAATTTCGTTCTGGTCGAATGATTTTTGGCTGAGTTATGGCCTTTAAATTTGAACTTGTATTTTTTGTTCTCTATTTTAAGTTGTCTGGATTTTTTTTTACATCCTTCGAGATATTGACTTGATTTAAAATCTAGTCACTGCAAGGTGATACAAATTTACTTCTAATATTTTAGGTCCTCTGATTTTTGAGGCCGGTAGGGGACAATGTATTGCTATGTGCAATACGCTCAGAATTCTTGTTTTGATATGTCTTTTGGGTGATGGTAAGTAACACTCTAAATGTAAAAGAAATTTTGAAAATATATTTAATAGAACAAAAGATATATCCAAATCACTAAGAAGCGTGATACGTTTAAGCTATCACAGTGATTTATCACGGTATGTCTCTGACTGTACTGTACCTGTAGATAAGCAAATTTTTTCTTTTGTTCTGTTTAATATATCTTTTAAATTTCTTTTGTATTTAGAGTTTTACCAGCTATCACCCAAAATGCACAAGAAAGTATAAAGTACATTTTAAATACAAATGTAGATTAAACAGACCAACGGATGATAGCTCAGTATGACTAAATATCACAGTGATTTATTTAAGGAATATTTCAAATTGTTGAACAGGTTATACGATATAACCTGGTTTGGGTCAGTTTACGCTGAATAAACCACAAAGCGGTTTATGAAAAGCGTAAACTGACCCAAACCAGGTTATGCAAGTATAACCTGTTCAACAATTTCAAATATTCCTTATAATTTAATTTTTACAACAAAATTTAATTATTCCTCGATTTTAATTACAATTATTTCATGTGGCTATTTGAATTTGTCGTTAGCGGATGAACACGTTGGTGACGTCACAATACCAACCGAGGTTATCGAGTATAGCCAAAATTTCCCCAGGCGGATTAGCCAATCAGATTGCAATATTAAAATCAAATTAAATTATCATGCTATGTCTCTGACTGGACTGTATCATGATCAGTACATCTGAAATCTGACCTGATAAGTGGAGTACATTGGCCTCATAAGAGAAAGACTACTGTACGTGTTTGGATTTTTTTTTTAAATCTATAACACCAACAAAAGTAATATTGAATTTTGCTGCAGTACATCATTGTAAAAATTTAGAATTTTGAAAATTTTGGCGAATCCAGGACTCATTTAGGCGTGTTGCACGGGTCTCTGCTACTTCACAAAAAATAAACAACGAAAGCAAAATACAAGTAGTTACATAATAACATTAGGAAGTAAATGTGTCGCATACATGTACTTACTAAAATATAGATATTTATAAGTATTTATATCCTGATTAAACAGTAAGTTAAGATTATGTACAAGAAATCATGTCAAATTGTACATGTACATGTTTTTTCTCACTTGGTTAATATTTATTGTGTTAATTTAATTTTTATCTTAGAACTAAAAAATGTTGCAGTGTATGATTTTAAACCTCTTGACAAGTTACTGGGCCGAACTTATAAAAAAAAAAGTTTAATTTTGCAATGAAAAATCTGTTAAGCTTACTGGCTCTTGTGAGATTTTTTTGGACATGGTCAATAGTACCAGTAGTAGACTGCTGTTGGTACATATATATTGCCTTATTTGGTATGGTATAAATATGTTGCTATTTTAATATCTTTTACAGACCATTAATGCAGTGTGTGAAACTAATTTTGTGGTATCATAGACAAACAAATCTCTATTCTACATAGACCTTGACTGTACATTACATACAAAATTTTGAAAATTTGACAGACCCGCTTGATTTTACATAGACATTGTCTATAGGTCTACCGCTAATTTCGCACACTGTTAATGTAGCAGATTATTATTTTCATTTGTTTCATTCTCTTAGCCAGTCAATGATGGTACCATCCAATAACAGTCTGTGCCAAAAACCACTAACCCTATGATGCCACAGTCTGCTAAAAATAGGTTCTGGCTAGTAAAAATTGGTTCTGGCTAGTAAAAATTGGTTTTGGCTAGTAAAAATTGGTTCTGGCTAGTAAAATTGGTTCTGACCAGTAAAAATTGGGTCTAGCTAGTAAAAATTGGTTCTGGCTAGTAAAAATTGGTTCTTGCTTGTTAAAATTGGTTCTGGCTAGTAAGAATTGGTTCTAGCTATTTAAAATTGGTTCTGACTAGTAAAAATTGGTTCCGACCAGTAAAAATTGGTTCTGGCCAGTAAAAATTGGTTCTAGCTAGGAAAAATTGGTTCTGACTAGTAAAAATTGGTTCTGGTAGTAAAAATTGGTTCTGACTAGTAAAAATTGGTTCTGACTAGTAAAAATTGGTTCTGGCAAGTAAAAATTGGTTCTGACTAGTAAAAATTGGTTCTGTCTAGTAAAAATTGGTTTGGGCTAGTAAAAATGTATCCTGGCTTGTAAAAATTGCATAAAATTTGCTTAATCAAATTAAAAAAAATATTCTAAAATGTGGTTCTGGCTAGTTTGTCAAAATATTTTTGGCACAGACTGCAATANTTGTTTAACTGATATAGAATAAGTATGTGTTTTACATGTTTTTTATGCCAATTTGTGTTCAATAAAAGGTTCTTAAAAATTTATTGCTTATCTGTTCATAGTTTCTTTCTTGTTTCATTTACTTCAATGTATACAACATTGAAAATTATCAGCAGAAAGTTTTTAGGAGTGAGTTTAATTTGGACATTTTTTTTTAAACAACCCCTATTAAAAATTGGTTCTGGCTAGTAAAAATTGGTTCTTGCTAGTAAAAATTGGTTCTAGCTAGTAAAAATTGGTTCTGGCTAGTAAAAATTGGTTCTGGCTGGTAAGAATTGGTTCTGGCTAGTAAAAATTGGTTCTGACTAGTAAAAATTGGTTCTGACTAGTAAAAATTGGTTCTGGCTAGTAAAAATTGGTTCTGGCTAGTAAAAATTGGTTCTGACTAGTAAAAATTGGTTCTGTCTAGTAAAAATTGGTTTGGGCTAGTAAAAATGTATCCTGGCTTGTAAAAATTGCATAAAATTTGCTTAATCAAATTAAAAAAAATATTCTAAAATGTGGTTCTGGCTAGTTTGTCAAAATATTTTTGGCACAGACTGCAATAAAAAATCATTGTTATATACAGCAGAATATGACCCTACCCAAAGCATTAATTTTTATCTTTGCTTTAAAAAACACAATTATACTACATTTTTGTATTTCTAAGAAGTAAGTTTTTTCATATAACAGGTACACATTTTCAAAGAGAAAAAAAAAAGATATTTTTTCATCCTCAAAAAGTGATTTACTAGTACATTTGTAGTTAGAATAAATAAAACATTGGATATACATTTTGTAGCACGCATGACTAGCTTATGCATGTATTTATCCTCTTCTATGAAAAAGACAATTTGCCTATTTAATTTACTTACACCACTTGAACATTGTATGTCAGGTGCACCAAACCAGCACTGTTTTAATGACATGAACGACAATAGCTTAATAGAAGCTTGATATATTTTAGGTACTGGTTTTATAGGAAGAAATCTGGTATCTCACCTGGTTAAACATGGCCTTGTTAGTAAGGTAAGTTTTATAGGAAGAAATCTGGTATCTCACCTGGTTAAACATGGCCTTGTTAGTAAGGTAAGTTTTATAGGAAGAAATCTGGTATCTCACCTGGTTAAACATGGCCTTGTTAGTAAGTTAAGTCTACATAAATAGTAGAATAGCACGACGGATGCAACTAGTGGAACAGGAACTGCTTACCTTTCCGTAGCACTTGAGTTCATGACCCCCAGTTTTTAGTTTGGTTTGTGTTACTCGATCTTTAGTTTTATGTTTAGTGTTTTGTAAATCATTGTACCTTTTGTCCTTTTTCTTTTGGTCATTGTGTTGTCTGTCCTTGGACTTACAGATCCTGATTACCCCTTTAGTATCTTCAAACTCTTCTAAATAGTTTGTCAAGAATAATGGCTTCCATTGTTAAAGTACATGTACAAGAATGGTCAGTAGTGTATTGTATCTAAACAAACATTTGTATGTAAAAAATAGTATTGATCAGAGATCCTTGCAACTCACCTAGATTTCAGTTTGAGCTCCCCAAAGTTTTCAAATTTTAGATTTTTACAACGGTGGAACTCACCAAAATGTTCAGAAATGTCTTCTGGACTCAAAATAAGTTACTACCATGATCACTAATTGTTTCTGTGGAGACATTGAATCTACATGTACATGTATACATGTATCATTATTTATTTAAATGCCCCAAATATAATCATCAATGAAATCAAAATGTTTGTCAAGAATAATGGGTTCCAAATAACTTCTATCATATAAAGTAGAAGAATTGTCAATAGGGTATTGTGTATGAGTTGGAAAAAAATTAACTTCAGGCCTATACACCAAATGACATTGGAACTTTGACTTTAAGCATATAAAAGCAAATTGATCAAATATAGAAAGATAATATTGGTTGATTTTGATATGATTTATTGTGTTTTAAAGCCACTTTCAGCAATATTTCTCCTATATCATGGTGACCAGTTTCAGTAGTGGAAGAAGTTGGAGAGAACCACCGACCATGGGCAAACAACTGGTAAGCTTTATCATTTGCGCCTGCGAGTCGAGTGTATCCTTTTATGTAATTTACAAAGCCAGGCACGAACCCACGCCGTATTAGTGATAGGCCTGTATGAGTTGTTAGGTCTAACTACCTAATTCATTGAACCACCCTGGCCCTGATTATATTTGTGTATACTAATGATAATCATAATGTATGTCGTGACCTTCAAAACTTTATATCATAATAATGTCTCTGACGTCACACTGACCGATAATTTTCAGTATCACAGTCAGTTTATTAGTCCCCTACCGGCGAAAGCCGAAGGAGACTATAGTTTTAGGTTCCGTCCGTCACATTAAAATTTTAAGTTGTCCGGACTTTTTTTTGACGTCCTTTGATATATTGACTTGATATTTGGTATGTGGCTATATCTAGATGAGTTACAGTTTAAGTTCGAATTTCTTTCCGGTCGAATGATTTTTGGCTGAGTTATGGCCTTTGAACTTAGTGTAAACTATATTTTATTCAACAAAAATACATATAAGACATTGCATAGTGATATTCATAGAAAGGGATTGGAAAACAAGTGTAAAACACTTATACAAATTCCTCGTCCTTGAACTTGTATTTTTTGTTCAAATTTTAAGTTGTCCGGACTTTTTTTTACATCCTTCAAGATATTGACTTGATATTTGGTATATAGCTATTTCTAGATGAGTTACAATGCTTGCTTTGCTCAATTTTGTGCCTCCTGCTGAACATTGCTCCAAGCATTGATTGTGGATACCTTCTTAGTGTTTCTAGTCTAGTGATGTAAGGTATACCTCCAACATTTAACTCTACCACTGATGGCATTCACAAAAATATGTGAAAAATGTAAAAATATAATACATGTAATATATTATTTGCTTTGTAATTGGTTTCCTCAACTGCTACCTGTCTGTCATTCCACATCAATTACTAGTCAAGACTGTTTTTGGAAGTGATTTGAGATATTATTGAGTTGATATTTGCTGATTTATAGCTATACAAAATGTATCTAGTTAAGTTCAGATAAAATTCAAAGTTCTGTCTTTTTGAATTATTTTTGCCTGTAAAAGTTAAGATAAAATTCAAATTTCTGTCTTTTTGAATTATTTTTGCCAGAGTTTTGGCCCTTGAACTTGTAATTTAAAATCTAGTCACTGCAAGGTGATACTTCTAATATTTTAGGTCCTCTGATTTTTGCGGTCGGTAGGGGACAATATATTGCTATTGTTATGTGCAATACTCTCAGAATTCTTGTTGATATTGACAATATCACTTGGCAAGATCAAAGGAACAATGTCCAATGTACCGATAAATATAATTATTATTAAAGCTTTGTCGTGCTTGTATTGTAGTTCTCTGTTATATTTATAGGTTAGAGTTGCAGACAAAGTGCCTCCACCAATGGCATGGCTAAGTCCACGACACAAAGTAAGTTAGAACATCAGCTGATCTAATTAGAATAAGATGTTTGTTGTTTCTATTTATTTTTTTTGGGGGATACACTTGCATCCTATTTTGTGTCATGTCATGTAAGCGTTCTTTCATCTTTGACCTTCTTATCATATACAAGACAGCTTGCTAGCTTGTGCTTGATTTTAATACCTCAAAATCTGGTTCAAAATATAGGCTCATTTCTGATTGGACGGATAAAAATATGTATGAAGCCCGACATTGCCTCATTAAAATAATATTAGTAATTCTAATATGACGTTCTTCGTTGGCTATAATGTTCAATACTGTTATTAAATTTCTGATATAATTTCTACACACATGGGTATTTCATCATTTCTATTGTGATATTATGTATTTATACATGACCATGATGCATACAAAATTAAACGGTTCGTTATGTTTTCTTTGCCTACCGGTATTCTTTTCTTTTTTTTCGGGAAAAAATATTAAAGATAACCATGATCTATCGACTTTTGTAAATCTGATGATATTGTTTCCAAGTAATGCTGGTGATGGTTTCCTTTTTTTGTGGGAAACAGTCTTACACAAATTCACATTTTACCATGTGTCCCACAAAAAAAACCCTAAAAGTAAACGATTGGAAACATACAGAGTCTTATATTGTAGGATTAACATTGAAACATAGCTGGTCACATATTTAGTATTGATAATTTTTGAGCATTTTGGTTGTTTAAGTTTAAATTGCTAAATTATAAACTCTCTGTTTGTTTTACAGGAGATGTTTTCTCGGCCTGAAGTAGAATTTAAACATTCCAATCTTATAAATACAAGTAAGTCTTATTGTATGATACTGTTAAAAATTACCGTAAAATCCCAAGTATAGTACACATGTACACCCATTCTGTATACATTTGTAAATATTTACAATTGTATTATGGTTTGGGTGTCTCATTGTGGTTGTTTACCATTTGCGGATGCAATGTATTCCATAATAACTTTGATTCATCCTCTAGAATGTTAGTACAATGATGCTTGACACAAAATAAAGGATCACATAGATTTTTAAGATTCTAACATCTTCTCATTTCCACATATTGTAGACTTGCTCAGCTGTTTTGTCAAGTCTTATCCACCAGGTATGTGCAGCAGCCCTTTATTAGCTCACCTGGCCAAAGGCCATGTGAGCTTTTGTGATGGGTAAGCGTCTGTCGTCGTCCGTTAGCTTTTCACATTTAAATCTTCTCCTCTGAAACCACTGAACAGATTTGAACCAAACTTGCCAGAAATGTTCATTGGGTGGTCCTCTACCAGATTTGTGTTTTTGGTGCTGATTTGAAATTCAACATGGCTGCCAGGGCCCATAATGTGTTCTGATTGGTTGAAATTTTAAAAATCTTTTTGTTAGAAAACACTAAACCATTTGAATTGTGACTTTGCAGGAATGATCATTGGGTGGTCCTGTACTAAACTTGTGAATCTTTTGCTGACCGGAAATTCAAGATGGCCGCCATGACTCGACTTAGTTTAACATAGACCCTATGGGAATTTCACATTTTCATCTTTTTTTCTGAAACCACGTAACAGATTTGAACCAAACATGGCAGAAGTGTTCATTAGATGGTCATATACAAGATTTTTGTTTTTGGTGCTGATCGAAAATCCAACATGGCTGCCAGGGCTCATAATGTGTTCTGATTGGTCGAAATTTTAAAAATCTTCTTGTTAGAAACCACTAAGCCAATTGAATTGTGACTTTACAGTAATGATCATTGGGTGGTCCTGTACTAAACTTGTGAATCATTTGCTGATAGGAAATTCAAGATGGCCACCATGACTCGACTTAGTTTTAACATAGGACCCTATGGAAAAAATGTTTAAAAGTCTTCTCCTCTGAAACCAGCAAGTCAATTTAAAGCAAACATGGCATGAATGGTCCTTAGGTGGTCAACTTTCAAAATTATGTCCTGTGAGGCCGACCTCCATCCAAGATGGGCGCCGTCAGCGGACATAGTTTTAACATAGGACCCTATGGGAAAATTGTTTAGAAGTCTTTTCCTCTGAAACCAGTCAGTCAATTTAAAGCAAACATGGCATGGATGGTCCTTGGGTAGTATACTTTTAAAATTGTGTCCAGTGACCACGACCTCCATCCAAGATGGCTGCCATGAGCAGACATAGTTTTAACATATAACCCTATGGGATTTGAATAGTAATTTAACTTAGATGTATTCGGCATGCAGACATTCTTAAGAGGACTTAGTTATGTCAGGTAAGCTCACCTGAGTCTCTAGTTGACTTTCTAATTACAGAGAAACTTTTCTAAAATTAACACTCGTTAAACAAAAGCGATTTGATTCAGCAGTTGTTTTATTGAGAACAAGTGTGTATTTCCTGGTCCTATGGTCGTAAAGAGTTTGAGCAAGAGTTTGTACTTGTACTTGGAAAAACAGGCATTCAGAACACATTATCAAATAAATACTTTGTTCTGATTGGGCAATTTTGGAGTATGAGTACACGAATCATACTCTAATGTTTTATGACCGTAAGGTTGAGTCTGGTCAAGTCAAGTCAGAGTAATCCCTGCTTTTCTGTCAAGAATGCAAGATTAAGTAATTTCTGTAAGAATATAAGTGTCCTGGATTGATGAAGTCTATTGCAGGCTGCTATTTATATGAGTCAGCAGTGTGCTGATCTACTTGGTGGAGGAAAACAGAGTACCAGGAGAAAACCACCGACGTCCCGCAAGTCACCGACAACCTTTATCACATAATGTTGTACACCTCACCCTATCAAGATTCGAACAATATTTCAGTTATATTGTGGTGGTCAGTGTTATTGGTGGAGGAAACCGGAGTACCAGGAGAAAACCACAATCCTGTCGCAAGTCTCTGAAAAACTTCATCATAATGTTGTATCGAGTGCATCTCATTATTATTTTTTTATTTTTTATTTCAGAGTCAGTAGAGAATGCCTTTACAGATCCAACGGGGGAATTTGACTACGTAATCAATCTGGCAGCTGAGACCAAATATGGTCAAACAGAACCTGTATGTTAACTTTAGACATTACAATAATGAAAACTTTCTAATATTGTTTTCATCAATATCATGTCCTTCAATGGGGTTAATTTCAACCCTCACCCCTCTGCCACAGAAGATATTTACAAGACATTGCAAGATGAACAGACATTTTCCCGTATTAATAGTATGCAAACATATCGGACACAGTCCAATACAAGAAATATAGAAGCAATACATGTATATTGGCAGAAAAGATATAATTTATTTTGCAATGGCAAAAAGCAAGCGAGTAGTGAACTTTCTTGCATGTTTCGCAGGAATTGCAAATACATTTTATACTTACCAAAAATGTTTGTATAATAAGTTTAACCTGAAATGTCTAAAAGTTCACAACTTTCACAATGTATTTAAGAGGGTACCATACACTACAGAGAGATAACTCTTTAAAATCAGTTGAATATTTTGATCATATGATGTTTGTATGCAGATTTCAAGCATCTCGGTGATCAAAACCACAGAGAGAAAAGCTGCTATGTGGCTAGTGAATTTATAGCTCTGAGTCCGTTGGTTGGAATTTGTTAAAATTTTGATATTTATTACAGTGGATATATTCAAACACACTGCCAAAAAAATAAGAAAATTAAACGAGCAGATCAAATTTGACCTGATCATGAAGTGTATGGTACCACCTTAAGAGAGCAGAAACAAGTGTCATTCTAATTGTATTCAAAGGTGTCCTCTGTTAGGTTCATACTTATGCTGTTCATTTCTTTCTCTTTTAGTAGTACTCAAAATCACATGATTGCAGAATGAATGCATAGACAGTCAAACCTTCCGGAGCGGTCACCTCTATTAAGCAGTCACCTGTACGGAGCGGTCACCTCTATTAAGCAGTCACATGTACTAAGCGGTCACTTCTTGTTCTGTCATTGAAAAATTCATATGAATTGAACCTCTTTTAAGAGGTCACCTGTCTTATAAAGCCACTTTTTCTTTGTCCTAAAGGTGACCTCTTTATACAGGTTAGACTGTACATTTATACATATGTTAGAGTTACTTAAACAACTTTCAGGATAACATGTATTCTAAAAGGATAACATGTATTAACATTTTATTGTTTTTTTACAGGTATATCAGGAGGGCGTTGTTAGACTGAGTATGAATTGTGCCCAAGAAGCTGCTAGGAGAAATGTCAAGAGATATATAGAATTTTCTGCTGGCCAGATGAATTCCTCTGACAAGGTGGGTCACACAGGAGTTAGTAAAACAAAGATTAGTTGTTTTATGTCTGAGGTCTACAGGCCTTTCAATTGGGGACAGTACCAGGTACTTTTACCAGCCTAAAATGGTCTTTAGTACCTCCTGATTTTGAAGAGTGTTGTATAAGATATTCATGGAAATTGTTCAACTTTTAAGAAAAAGTAAATAGTGAAGTACTGGTAGACTCGAAAAATATTGAAACTCCTGGGGCTAGCTGCAAAAAGTACAGAAATAAAGAATCGACTTTGGACAACTTTGGAAAACCTGACATGTAATATCCGGATAAGAGAATGCAAAGATAAACTCGGTCTAAAGTCAATTCTATATTTTTACACTTTTCTTGTTGCTAAGATGCCATTGTAAAAAGCAGAGTTGAGAACAATAAACATTAATTATGCAAATGTAGCTAACTATGGAAGCTTGTAGAAAAATATTTGTTGAGGGGCGTATGGTCGTGATCCTATGGTAATCTTGTTCTTGTTGAGAAGATACAGTTGAATCTCATTATTTAAAACTCAGTTTACTCGAAATTTCGGTTCAGTCGAAGTAGCTTTTCAGTCCCTAATATACATAACCATTCAAATTATGTAGGTTGTATCGAAATTATCAGTTAAATCAATTAACAAACCTGTCAAGGTGTCATCAGTATGGACTCTGGTGTTTTCTGCATCAGGTGATATTTATTTTGATAACTGTTAATTATCATTTGTAAAAAAAAAAACTATTAGATTTCGTAATTAAAGCATTGAAGTGATAATCATATGAATGAAATATTATTTAATGATAAATTTCAAAGCGCTTGATGTTATGACAACTGAGTGAAGGGAAAACTCTGAAGCCATTAAACAGTCAGCTGTGTACAGAGATACCACTCATTTTTTTATGAAACAATATTCATTTGAACGTTGAACGCACTGTTCAGAATAGCATTTCAACATTTTGTCAGGTTGCCAATCAGCTTTTATAACAGAATAATGATATTTTTTTTTTTATTAGTGTTCAATTACATCAAATTTATAGATTTCTATGAAAGTGTGTTTTGTTGACAGTTTCGTTATTTTTAAATAGATGATGGTGTATTGCTGTAACCTATTGTAATCAAATGCTTGTTTCTTTTTTTTCTCGAAGTTTCCGGGCAGTTATTGAATCTATAAACTTGTTAATATTCAGATAATCACACCTCATCAGAGAAAACTTTGATTTATTTTGTTTTCAAAATAGAAAAGAAAAAAAAATCAATACTTATGCACATGTTAAAAATATGTAGGCAAGACATACAAATGATGATCGAAATTACATAAATGACTGACAACAGTTTGCATCCACATTTGTCAAACTTACTTGACAGAGTTTCCTGTCTTACTTACTCCCTTACTTCCGTTAGGTCGAATTTCTGATAACTCAAAAATTTTGCAACGGTCCCATGAACTTCTAGAGTTAACGAGATTCAACTGTAGCTGAAATAATGCATACATGACAAAAGCAATATTGCTCTGGTAAATTCACTCTCGTAAAACATGTCAACGAAGGTATATATTTATTGCTTGCAAACTTGTTCTTGTTGAGGAGATAGCTGAAATAATGTACACTTGACATTAAGCAGCAATTAAAATATAGAAACATTATTCTTTGGAAACGATGAAATTAATAGAAACGAAAATTCTAATATCTTTAATAATGTTTTAACATATATTAGACAAGCAAAAATATTCTAATCAGTGGTTGGTCATCTGGTCTACATCAACACCAATTTGTTTCCCATGTTTCACTATATTGTGTTTTATATTATCTATATTTATGTATGTTCTAGATTTGTTGACGTTTTTATATGTATGTTACTTGTAGGGAGAGGACAGTACATAAGTTGTGATAACTTTTTGTCCAATCCCATTGCTGTTTTATTTGCAATAAAATAATATTAAACTATATTATAAAAGCAACAATTAATCAATCAATCATTTTTTTTCAGAAACCTTCTAAAGAAGATTGTAAATGTACACCATGGACACACCTAGCTAAGCACAAACTATTGGTAGAGAATCACCTTAAGCAAATGTCTGATCTGAACTCTGTCATAGTTAGACCTGCTATAGTATATGGTCTAGGGGATAGAAATAGCCTGAGTAAGTTTTACTACACTAGAGAAATAGCCTGAGTAAGTTATTTCACTAGAGAAATAGATTGAGTAAGTTTTATTTCACTAGAGAAATAGATTGACTAAGTTATTTCACTAGAGAAATAGATTGAGTAAGTTATTTCACTAGAAAAATAGATTGAGTAAGTTATTTCACTAGAAAAATAGATTGAGTAAGTTATTTCACTGGAGAAGTAGATTGAGTAAGTTATTTCACTAGAAAAATAGATTGAGTAAGTTATTTCACTAGAAAAATAGATTGAGTAAGTTATTTCACTGGAGAAATAGCTTAGTAAGTTTTATTTCACTAGAGAAATAGCCTTAGTAAGTTATTTCATTAGAAAAATAGCTTGAGTAATTTTATTTCACTAGAGAAATATATTGAGTAAGTTATTTCACTAGAAAAATAGATTAAGTTATTTCACTAGAGAAATAGCTTGAGTAAGTTTTATTTCACTAGAAAAATAGATAGAGTAAGTTATTTCACTAGAAAAATAGATTGAGTAAGTTATTTCACTAGAGAAATAGCCTGAGTAAGTTATTTCATTAGAAAAATAGCTTGAGTAATTTTATTTCACTAGAAAAATAGATTAAGTTATTTCACTAGAGAAATAGCTTGAGTAAGTTTTATTTCACCAGAAAAATAGATAGAGTAAGTTATTTCACTAGAAAAATAGATTGAGTAAGTTATTTCACTAGAGAAATAGCTTGAGTAAGTTTTAATTCACCAAAGAATAGCTTGATTAAAGTTTTACTACACTAGAGAAATAGCCTGAGTAAGTTATTTCACTAGAAAAATAGCTTGAGTAAGTTTTATTTCACTAGAGAAATAGATTGAATAAGTTATTTCACTAGAGAAATAGCTTGAGTAAGTTTATTTCACTAGAGAAATAGATTCAGTAAGTTATTTCACTAGAAAAATAGCTTGAGTAAGTTTTATTTCACTAGAGAAATAGATTGAGTAAGTTATATTAACCCAGCAAAATAAGTGCAATAAAATATACTAAACCAGAGAAATAGCTTGAGTAAAAGTTATTAAACCACAGACATATGAGTAAGCTATATTACACCAGATAAATATAGTAGGTTTTATCAATGATACTTATTTCACTTTTAATTTCAGCTCCTCGATTGTTAATTGGTGCAATTTACAAATACATCAGACAGAAAATGAAGGTAAATACACAAGATATACATTGTAGCATGAAAATTAGCACTGGTCAGTTTGAAGTACCGTCCTAAAAATAAGATTTGTGTAAATACCTGATGACTCGGAAGCCATTTTTGAACAGTTAATAACATAAAATATAGCTCACTTCCGCAGACAAAGGTTGAAGATACCAAAGGGGTAATTAGAAGCTGTATATTGAAAAAAGGGACCGACAATACAATGGCTAAAAGAAAAAGGACAGACAATACAATGGCTAAAAGAAAAAGGACAGACAATGCAATGGCTATAAAGAAAAAGGGACAGACAATATAATGGCTAAAAGAAAAAGGACAGACAATACAATGGCTATAAAGAAAAAGGGACAGACAATATAATGGCTAAAAGCACTGGTACTAAACAAAGACTGGTGAAGACTGGTCAAGACTGGAGAAGAGATGTCTTTAAAAATCGATTTATATAAAGAAATAAAGATTGAAAATGATTAAATATNAGAAAAAGGACAAACAATACAATGGCTAAAAGAAAAAGGACAAACAATACAATGGCTAAAAGAAAAAGGACAAACAATACAATGGCCAAAAGAAAAAGGACAGACAATACAATGGCTAAAAGAAAAAGGACAAACAATACAATGACTAAAAGAAAAAGACAAACAATATAATGGCTAAAAGAAAAAGGACAGACAATACAATGGCTAAAAGAAAAAGGACAGACAATACAATGGCTAAAAGAAAAAGGACAGACAATACAATGGCTAAAAGAAAAAGGACAGACAATACAATGGCTAAAAGCACTGGTACTAAACAAAGACTGGTGAAGACTGGTCAAGACTGGAGAAGAGATGTCTTTAAAAATCGATTTATATAAAGAAATAAAGATTGAAAATGATTAAATATGACTTATTATTGCTTTTTAGATGTAAAAAAAATCATATTATATCACAAAATATTAAATTCCGTCACAAAATATAAAATTTCCTCGTTCCCCAATCGCGGCGATTTGCAGACCGACATGAAGAAAAGAAGCCATAATTTACGTTTTACATAGGTTTAAGTGTTGCCTATATGAAAATCTATATTTAATAATCATTTTCAGTACTTTATTACAATTTTTTTTTATTTAAAACGATATATTTTAGCAAATATTATCAATGTTCTAGTATGGCTTCTTTTCTTCATGTCGATCTGCAAATCGCCGCGATTGGGGAACGAGGAAATTTTATATTTTGTGACGGAATTTAATATTTTGTGATATAATATGATTTTTTTTACATCTAAAAAGCAATAATAAGTCATATTTAATCATTTTCAATTTTTATTTCTTTATATAAATCGATTTTTAAAGACATCTCTTCTCCAGTCTTGACCAGTCTTCACCAGTCTTTGTTTAGTACCACCCGCTAAAAGAAAAAGGACAAACAATACAATGGCTAAAAGAAAAAGGGACAGACAATATAATTGCTAAAAGAAAAAGGACAGACAATACAATGGCTATAAAGAAAAAGGGACAGACAATATAATGGCTAAAAGAAAAAGGACAAACAATACAATGGCTGAAAGAAAAAGGACAAACAATACAATGACTAAAAGAAAAAGACAGACAATACAATGGCTAAAAGAAAAAGGACAAACAATACAATGACTAAAAGAAAAAGACAAACAATACAATGGCTAAAAGAAAATGGACAGACAATACAATGGCTAAAAGAAAAAGGACAGACAATACAATGGCCAAAAGAAAAAGGACAGACAATACAATGGCTAAAAGAAAAAGGACAGACAATACAATGGCTAAAAGAAAAAGACAGACAATACCATGGTCAAAAGAAAAAGGACAGACAATACAATGGCTAAAAGAAAAAGGACCAGACAATACAATGGCTAAAAAGAAAAAGGACAGACAATACAATGGCCAAAAGGAAAAAAGGACAAACAATGATCTACAAAACACTACACCGAAAACTAAAGATCGAGCAACATGAACACCACAAAAAACCGAGGGTGTGCCGTCCATCTTAGTTCTCTTTTCACATTTCAATATTCTCCTATATATTTGAAACAACAGGTCAAAATTACATCTTTATGTGAATCCTAGCTAGACCCCCTTATGATACTGCTCGACATTCTAAGCTGGAAATAACTGATGCTGCATTAAAATAAAATTAGAGAAAACATGTTCAGGAAATTGCAGCAGTTTTTTGGTGCATTTTTATTCATAATATTTTTTTATTGTCAAGGATAAAATATAGGGTTGGTCATAAAAAAACATGAAACATATCTTTGCTCAATATCCTAAGCCTTAATTTTTAAAATTTCATTTCATCTCACATGATCACACCATCAGTATTTTATCAAAATAACAGTGTAAGATCCAAGCTAAAATTACATACATTATATATTAACAATTAGTACTAGTAAGAAAAAGAAACATTGAAGTTTGTAAAGATAATTTTGTAATTAAAGTTTTCTAAAAATAGATGTTATGGACCAAAAATCTGAAGATGAACACAGTACATGTTGATGATGTGTGTTGTGCTGTTTGGCATCTGTGTCTGAACGGACAGAACGGGGAGATCTACAACGTGGTGGATGAAGGCAATACTAGTAAGATAATCTGCTTGTTTTAGCACACACCTGACTACAAATCAGGAAACTGCTTTAGTGGTGTTATAGCTAGCATTCTTGTCTCGAGTGAGTGTGGTATATCGTGGGATCAAGCCCCAATCCAGTCAAAAAAGACTTATAAAATTGGTATTTGTGTTGCTTCTCCGCCAAAGCACACAGCTTCAATGAGTAAGAGCAAAGATGACTGGCTTGACATCAAGAACATTTATTCAAGTGAAGCAACATATCTACCTGAAGAATGCTAACACTCTAAAAATCTAACTAAATGCGACTGGTCGGCGATCGCAATAATTAAACCTCGCAGTTTTATTGTACATTTTCTTGACCAGTTTCTGTTTGATTTATCTCCCTTTTCTTACACAGGTAAGATCGACAGGTGCATGTTATAGATTACTGACACATAGGAAGCGGTGAAACGTGTACATGTTTATTGATTGTTTTCATTACAATTTCCTGTGTAAATATGTCTAGGGACACAAATAAAGTGTGTATTTAAACATCTGTGTTTCAAAATAATGACTTGTCAGTTTCATTCAATGTTTTTTCGTCGTAAGGGTAGATCAAAAATATTTTAGTTTCTCATCGATCTAATTATATAAAAACTGTGTTAATAAATGCCCGACTTTTATTTTATTTTATTTTGTCACGGACCTCAGGTATGTAGTGGTTATTGGCAGCTTTTCTTTTAACCCCACGTTTGGCGGTCATGGTTGTTTTGTCAGTGGCAAGGGCGTTGACGATCTCGGTATTAGCAGCTTTCATTATATCAGCAGCTTCTTTGCTTGTAGCTTTATCAGGGTCTGGTAGACGTAAGACAATGTCATCTGGAGAGCGTTTCTTAGTGACAAACTTCCACATAGACATGTTGAAACATTAATGATTGCTCCCCCAAAAATTCATCTATTTATGACATTTTTTAAATTTCTAATTAATACCGTATAATTATTTTAGCAATATTTTATTTTAAAATATCACTTTGAAAAAAGCCGACTAAAATTTGTTTGTAAAACTGAGCTTGTTACGATAAAAGATTCATACAAGCCATAATTCTTTTAAACTACCGTTTTTGTTTACTTATTTATTTTGTACACTTCAATTGATCTTTCTTTGAAATTTCATTAACCTTTATATTACCCAAGCCAAGCCCCAAGCCTTCGGATGTTCAATTACTGTCGACTCGGCACGTGACTAAAGTTCACCTGTTACAAAAGTTTCTAGATCCCCACAAGCACGCTTTGATCGATAAATATAGATTGTTACATGGCATTTTTCATATCATACCCTTTATCAGCCCGAGAGCCGGTAGGCTCAAGGGATGATATATGAACGAGGGCTGATAAAGGGTATGATATGAAAAATGACATGTTATGATATGTTTATCGTATACATTTTTGTACTTCAAAAGAGGAAATACTTAGTACCAAATTAAAACCAGATTTGTACCAAAATGTTTAGTAATTTTGGCTAGAATTAAATACATGTATATAGTGATAGAACAAGAAAATTATTGTCTTAATATACAAATCCAATAAATGAACATTTTATTAAGCACCTTCAATATTATAAGAGAGAAATTTGTAGTTAATAATTTTCTGTGCAAAATTTTATAAAACAATTGAATCCGCCATATCTGTAAACAGAGTTTTCCGGAAATTCACGAAGTGAACTTACGGACATTGACGGAAAGGCATGTAATAACATTCTGGAAACAGTTAATAAACTTGCTTTATCAGCCCGCTTGGACCATTCTTGCGAAACTAGGTGAAATAAACATGACTCCTCTTATTATTCTAAACAAAATTCAAAGATTTATTACAAGGTAAAATTTTAGCTTTATCATCTACAAGTATATGATAAATACATTTCCAACATGTGGAAAGCTTTCTAGATTCTCAATCACGTGAAAAATGTGTGTACAAAGGCCAAGGGAAATGTGTATTCACTTTGATTAAAGGTAAACATGACAGTGGCTTACAAGGGGATTAACGACATACAAATACGAAAACGAAAACGCACGTTTAGATAAAAATTTACATCAATTTTTTTTCCTTCTTTATCTTGGCGCGTCGCAATAATTAAGCCTTGCATTTTTGCCGGCGGTTGAGGAATCGCAATAATAAATGCATGCAATAATTTCTGAATTTACAGTAGTCTAGTACAAAGCAGACATCATCATCATTTCATGAAATGTAACTTGTTCTCACCATGATATAGTTGAAAAATTGCTTACTTGGCATTAAACAACAATCACTCACTCACTATCCTCATCTGTTCCCTGGGGCCGTCGCGGCCGTGATCATATGGTAGTTAGATTTACCACTATCTATGCAATCATTTCCTATCACCACAAACGTTGTGAGTTCGAATCCTGCAGATGGTGAGGTGTACTCGATACAACATTATGTGATAAAAGTTGACTTGCTACAGGTCTGTGGTTTCCTCCAGTTTCCTCAACCAATAAAACTGACTGCCATGATATAACTGAAGTATTGTTGAAAGTGGCATTAAACACTATATCTATCTGTCCCCTTGATTATATATCAGGACTGGTTAGATTATGAAGTTTGGTTATAATGAAAAGATTTTATGGACCCGAGCCTGTTAGTGAAATGATGAAGTCATGCAAGTTTTCCCCCACATGTGAGTAAAGATGACAAGCGGTTGAAGTGTTGTTATAAAAAAAACTCTTAATCTTGAACATTATACATAATATATTTAATCCTCGTGACACAGAAGTCATCATTTAACATATTTTTTTTTTTTCGTATTTCAGTACGTGCATGTATGTTTAATAGGAACTCAAATTCTTCTATAATTTGTAGTAGCAAATTACACTTATTCATTTTTTCCAGCACAAGGAAGAATCAGTGAATTGGTGTCAGAAATCTTCAACATTAATTACTCATTTGTTGGGTCCACTTTGTCTAATCTAGCTCAGGTATGTAGAATACTTCTCACAAATGTTTTTATGTTTTTGCTTCATTAAGGGGGTACCATACACTACAGGGAGATAACTCTTTAAAATCAGTTGAACGTTTTGATCATATGATGTATGTATGCAGATTTCAAGCATCTCAGTGAATTTATAGCTCTGAGTCTGTTGGTTGGAATTTGTTAAAATTTTGATATTTATTACAGTGGATATATTCAAACACACTGCCAAAAAAATAAGAAAATTAAACAAGCAGATCAAATTTTACCTGAAGTTTATGGTACCACCTTAAATAAATGCTAAAGAAAACCAAAAAGGGCAACCAAGAATGGACAATCTAGAGACACATTCAACGTTGGGCACAAGACAAACAAAAAAGAAAAAACACAATATAAAAAAGTAAAAAGATTAGCAACACCAACCCCACTAAAAAGAGTGGTGGACCCAGGTTGTTATGAAACAAAAGAGTGGTGAACCCAGGTTCTTATGAAACAAAAGAGTGGTGAACCCAGGTTCTTATGAAACCAAAGAGTGGTGAACCCAGGTTCTTATGAAACAAAAGAGTGGTGGACCCAGGTTCTTATGAAACAAAAGAGTGGTGAAACCAGGTTCTTATGAAACAAAAGAGTGGTGAACCCAGGTTCTTATGAAACAAAAGAGTGGTGAACCCAGGTTCTTATGAAGCAAAAGAGTGGTGAACCCAGGTTCTTATGA
>MJUT01028760.1:248181-291349 GCA_002080005.1 Gigantidas platifrons | reverse complement strand
ATATATATATATAAACATCTATGCAGGTGACAATCATACAATATATCTGTCCCACTGGATCTCAAAGGTACTTGTGATACTAGATATTAATTATTATATACGTCTGAAAATTAAACCAAATAATGTTAGAATTAGACCTTTGTGATGTCAAATTTTTGTTCTTCCCTCGACGGGATTTGAACTCATACCATTGATACACTGCAGCACCAATCGCTTAGCCTTATGTCCAGCGCCTTGGACCATATAGCGGATGTCGAGACATATATATATACCGTTATATATATATTTATAAAATATTTATCGTAAGAAATCTTAATGTTACAGTAATATCAGTTACATGTTAATTTTTATAAATGTATGAATATATTTGCTTCATGATAATAAGCTTGATATTCTTACTAATGGCCTTGTTATATTTATGTTTATATATTTGATATACAATTATTTCTCTCTTTTTTTTTTATGAAAGTTAGGTCTATTTTGACCAAAAATAGAATAAAAAATCATCTTCTCTGAAACCACTCGGCATAAGTAAATAAACATTGTTGGAATTGTCAGTAGGTAATAATGGACAACCAAATCCTTTCATCAAAGATTGCTTCCATTGTTTAAATTTAAGATGTCTTTATATGTCAAAAACCTCTATATTTTAAGCTTGAATGAGCTGACATTGAAACAGTAACTATGTAAAAATAAGTTGTTTAATATGATAATGTGTGATATTGTGTACTTGTTAAATATGTAATTTTGCTTTAATGCCAAAAAAATTTCTCCAAATGCCAAAAATATTTACATATTATTATTTTATTAATCTGCTTTGTGCTGTTGTTTTATCACGAGTTGTATATGATAGAATGAAGTCGTGCTTTTACAAATGTCGTAAGAAAGATCAAGCTATTGAAAGGACATATTTGTTTTCTCTCAGAGATTGAGGCAGGTAGTTGTGAATTCCATTACATTAATCTTTAGTGATATACAATAGTGATAGTAATCCTATATTTATACGATATTGATATAATCATATGTACGATATTGATATAAATCATATATACGATATTTATAGAAATCATACATATGATATTGATATAAATCATATATACAATATTTATGTAAATCATATATGCGATATTTATAGAAATATATGATATTGATAAAAATCATATATACAATATTTATTGAAATCACATATACGATATTTATAGAAATCATATATAAATGATATTTATAGAAATCATATATACGATATTTATGTAAATCATATGATATTTATCTAAATCATGTATATGATATTTATGTTAATCATATATACGATATTTATATAAATCATATATATGATATTTATGTTAATCATATACTGTTAATGTCTTATATTGACACTATGCAATTATTGACTTTTAATGAGGTCTACTCATGACTAAACGGACCTGATCAAGGATTGATTGACCGAGGCCAACGGCCGAGGTTAATCAATCATTGACCAGGTCCGTATAGTAGAATGAAATTAAAAGTCAATAACTGTTTTATTAAATAATAAGGAATTTTTCAAACTTAATAGTTGTTTTATCATTTTTCAATATTATTATTAAATATTAAAATTTTATCATTTAGAAATTTATTGAAAATTTGTGAATCTTATGAAATTTTTTAATTTTTTTTTGAAATTTTTGAAATTTTGATAATTTTGAACTTTAAAAAAAAAAAAAATTTGTAATTTAGAATTTTTTTTGAAAATTTTGAAATTTTATGAATGAGTAAGACGCAATTTGATTGGTCGACACAACTTGACATCTTGGCTTTGGTTGGTCGGTGGGCAAGCCTGAATATACCTCACTTGAGGTGTACTCACTCTGAGATAGAGTTGAGAAAATGATGTTTAGGCCAATCAAAAAAAAGCAAAATTCCTTATCATTTAATAAATTTTGTAATAAACCTTCTGTACATTCCTGATTTGATTTTACGTTTTTCAGAGGAGTTATTTCCCTTACGACAGGCTGAAAGTTTTCAAAATTACTGTATATACCGGTACTAATATATTCATATAAAAGCACACTTTCTTTAAGAAAAAAATTAAGATTAAAGTTTCTTGTCCAATTTAAATGATATAAAAGCATTAAAAGCAGGATATTCTACAGTTTTATCCAGCAAGTTATTTTTTACCCTTCCGGAGCACATGAGTTCATCCCCCTGTTTTTAGTAGGGGTTCTTGTTGCTCGACCTTTAGTTTTCTATGTAATGTTTTTATATCATTTGTTTTTTTTTGGATCATCAAGTCTGTACTTTGAGTTATGGTTTCTGATTATCAGTTTGGTATCTTCAAAACTTTTCTTACATTAGAAAATGTAGAAATATTTATTTTTAGATGTACATGTACAAGTTTTATGTAAATTTAATAAGAAACAAATTCAAGAGGATTTTTTTAAAACATGCTTGTCTTTATATGAAATATAAAAATAATTTTGAAATAAAATGGTAGGTATCTAATTGAGTGTACACAACATGTTTCTGAAATAATCTTCATCATATATGCTCATAATCAAATGATGAGCTCACTTTAAGTATGTTACTGTGGAATATCTCAATTTGGAAAGAATAAAAAAACATTTAAGGAATATTTCTTCAATTTTTGAACAGGTTGTACAATATAACCTGATTTTTAATTTAATAATTCCTCGATTTTAATTACAATATATTATTTCGTAGGACTATTTGAATTTGTCAAATGAATATGTTGGCGACGTCACAAAACCAAATTAGGTTATCAAGTATGACCTATTTTTCTCTAGGAGGATCAACCAATCAGATTGCAGAATTCACATCAAATTAATTTATTTGCAAATGTTTTTAAGTTCGTGATTTCATAATTGTGATAAAATTGGCATTACATTATTATATCATAGGGCTACATTTTATGCTGGAATCTTTTGTGTGTAAAAAAACGCCACTAAAATATGCAAGATAATACAGTAGTACCTGTCTTATAAGGCCACTCCCACCAAAGGACGGACACACCTCTTAATTTGTAAGATAATACAGTCCCTCTCTTATAAGGCCACTCCCACCTCTTAATTTGTAAGATAATACAGTCCCTCTCTTATAAGGTCACTCCCACCAAAGGATGGACACACCTCTTAATTTGCAAGATAATACAGTCCCTCTCTTATAAGGCCATTCCCACTAAAGGACGGACACACCTCTTAATTTGTAAGATAATACAGTCCCTCTCTTATAAGGCCACTCCCACTAAAGGATGGACACACCTATTAATTTGTAAGATAATACAGTCCCTCTCTTATAAGGCCACTCCCACTAAAGGACGGACACACCTCTTAATTTGTAAGATGATACAGTCCCTCTCTTATAAGGCCACTCCCACCAAAGGACAGACACACCTCTTAATTTGCAAGATAATACAGTCCTCTCTTATAAGGCCACTCCCACTAAAGGATGGACACACCTCTTATTAGATCATATTTTAGATGCTTTTCAATAGTACAATATTTCTAAATTGTACCCCTCAAGAGTGGTCACCTGTCTTATAGGACCACTTTTTTTTATTGTAGAAGTGGTGGCCATATTGGAGGGGGACTAAGGTATAACTAGCTTTACACATCTGCTGTAGACATATGTGATAGTATTTACACATGTGCTGTACTGACATGTTATGGTATTTACACAATATATTATACATATCCTGCTGACCTGTGCTTTATAGTAGTTTTATGGTTATTATGCATGTGCTGTAGACATGTGTTATAGTATTTACATAATATATTACACATATATTAAGTAAACATTTGTTATAGTATTTACATACAGTATATTACACATGTGCTGTAGAGATATGTTATAGTATTTTACACATATGCTGGTGACATGTTATAGTATTTTACACATGTGCTGGTGACATGTGTTATAGTATTTTACACATGTACTGTAGACATATGTTATTAAAGTATTTTACACATATGGTGTAGACATATGTTATAGTATTTTACCCATGTTATTAAAGTATTTTACACATATGCTGGTGACATATGTTATAGTATTTTACACATGTGCTGGTGACATGTGTAATTATATTATTTTACACATATACTGTAGACATAGGTTATTATAGTATTTTACACATATGCTGGTGACATGTTATTATAGTATTTTACACATGTGCTGTAGACATATGTTATAGTATTTTACACATATGCTGGTGACATGCTATTGTAGTATTAACATTCAATGATCTTTGATATCCATTAAACATGTGTAAAGGAAATATATTTTTTTGTTGGTAGCATATCTTGCACTTATAGATAATATGGACATTTGTCATTTGATCTCTCAGAGTAATATTCAGTGATGATTTTTTCAGTTATTTAACTGATTTCAGCAATTTTTCTGTGAAAAAGAAATTCCGAAAATTGCAGTTTAGTTTAGTTTAAACATCTTTTATTGTCTTATATATATACAATTGGATTGGAAACAAAATTGCAAGACACAGACAGAACAGGTCAAAAATGACCTTTTTGAAAGGGGGTGTAGATGGTTCCAGCTATTTTTCATTGATTTTTCAGTTATGTTATTTTCTATCCAGAATCGTCCCTGGATATTGTAAGTATGAACAACCTGACTCAGACACTGAAGATTATCTGTCAAATGCATTATGATGTTACCGATAGGTCACGACAGATATTGTAACTGATATCACAGTGAGTCTGATAGGACTTGATCAGACTCATTGTGAAACTAGAGATTATGTTGTTACTCGACCTGATGTTATATTATATGATTGATTGATTGATTGATTTTTTGTGTTTAATTCCACTTTCAGCAATATTTCAGCTATATCATGGCGACCAGTGTTAGTGGTGGAAGAAGCCGGAGTACCCCCCGGAGAGAATCACCGACCGACCATGGGCAAGCAACTGATAAACTTTATCATGTGTGGCTGTGAGTCGAGTGCACCCTTTTTTGTAATTTACAAAGCCGGGCACGAACCCATGCCATATTGGTGATAGCCTTGTATGAGTTGTTAGGTAATCCAACTACCTATCTCATTGAGCCACCCGGGCCCTTTATTTTATATGTATAAACAGACAAAGTACTTCGTTATATCAAACTCAGTTAAGTTGAAGTAAAAAAAATTCCCCTTGCATTGTAGCTTTCAATTTAATTGATCACAAATAACTTTAAAACTCTGGTATTTCAAAGTAAAATCATGTTGCTATGACTACGACACCAGCTTCAACTTGATCTCGTCACGAGGTTCCACTCTATCTCAGATTTGATCAAGTTAAAAGTTTTAAAGCTATTTTGCTGAAACAGAAACGCCCAATCTAAATTTTAATATGTAGATAGATAGACCTTTATTCATATTCTGCTCTCCCCCTTTTCAGATTATTATGTCTCCCCAATTTTTCCTCTTTCTGGGGGAGACACATTGTTTCCGTCCTGTTCGTCCATCACAGAAGTTTCTTATTCTGCAAATCCTCCTACATTTCAATTAAGAATTCCTTAATACTTTGATTGATTGATGTTTAATACCTTATTGCTTTGTATGCTTGCTTATTACAATATGGAGAATGGCATATCAATACAGCATTTTGATTGGATAATTTTTTTTATGGAGTTATTGCCCTTTTATGTCTTATATGGTATTACTTTAAAATATTTCTCCGAAATTGGGTGTGTGGGTGATGGGGATTGGGAGAGAAATACCTTTTCTTTCAAATAATTTTTATTTTATATGGAATTCTTCCCAGTTATTTACAATGTATTGCTTGGTTTGATATTTCATTAAAAAAAATTGTGGGTGGGGGGGGGGATACCTTTTTTCGTCAAAAACAATCTTTTATTTTACATGGAATTGGACATAATTATTTACAATACATTGCTTATTTTAATATTTAACAATGGCGATATCGATTGTAAAGGCATTTGGTATTACTTTAAAATGTTTCTTTCAAATTGAGGGGCGAGGAGTGAGATACCTTTTTCCATCAAAAACAATATTTTATTTTATATGGAATTGGCCCCAATTATTTACAATATATTTAACCATGGCGATTGTAAAGCTATTATATCAGTGTGGTTTATAACAGGATATGTTATTGAATAATATTGTAATTTTGTTTTTTTTGTAATTTTATATAATTTTATACATTTTTGTAATAATTGCTCAATTTGTTATTATTTTTGTTAATATTTAGTGCTAATAAAAGTGAAAAAATTGATCGATTTTGATTAATATACATAAATAACACAGTGGTGTAATGGTTAGCGTGCCCAGTGACCTCGAGTGCAGTAGATCATGGGTTCGCACCATGATTGTGTCAAACCAATGACTATAAAATTGGTATTTGTTGCTTCTCTACTAAGCACGAAGCATTAAGGAGAAAGAGCAAAGACTGCTTGGCTAGGAATCAGGATAATGTGTTTGAGTGGGGCTACATGTATATCCACGGACTGTTGTTTCAGTGAGCTAGCTAGCTCTATAGAAATCCAACTAAGACTGTTGATCTTATACAAAGTGGACCTGATGATCATCTCATTGAAAATTAACTTGTTCTCGCCATGATGTACAGTAGCTGAAAAATTGCTGAGTTGGCATTAAAGAACAATCACTCACTCTTTAAAATCAGCTGTTTGTTTTGGCTCGGTATACTATGTGTTCCACCATGTGACCTATAACTAACTAAACCAGAGCAGCAAGAGATCTTATTTTAATCAGACTGCATGAAGGATTGTTTAGCTGGCAATAATATCAATATGTGCATTTACATTCAAAATTTTTCTAGATAGGGGCCATCTCAAGACTAATTTTTGGAATCATCATGGCCGCGATCGTATACATAGTAGTAAGAGTTACATCTACATAAAATGATGTATGCAGTCGGTGCCTATATCACCACCTAAGTTGTGTGTTCAATTCTTATGGCGAGTTATACTGTATACAACCTCATGGGATAAAATTATCAGTAACTTGTGGTAGGTCCATGTTTATCTTCAAAACTGCCTTGGTGGTGTAATGGTTAACGTCCTGGACTCCAGAGCTGTAGGTCGTGAGTTCGTGCCTCGGTCGAATCAAACCAAAAACTATAAAAATTGGTATGTGTTGCTTCTCAGTTAGGCATGGAGTCAGAGCTAAAAACCAGATAGCAAGTCATCAGTAGTCAGAAACTTTCCTCATATGCAATTAAGTAGTTTGTAGAGACTCTAGTAAGGATAAAATCATAAACTTAGTCATTTGCAGATTCTTGTTTATTAATTAAAATTCTCCTGGACTGACAACTTTATGCAATACTGAAGAGTACACATCAGTTCTCCAACCAGTGGAGGACTATTCCACAAAACAACAACAAACGGTTTTGCTCTGAATCAGTATAATGTGTCAGAGTGGAGCGATAGGTCTAACAGTAGACTGTTGTTTCATAAAATACAATTCAGCATGTTGGTATAGTACGAAATGGACACCCTCATCATGTCATCAAAAATATAAAATGTAACTTGTTCTGTCTATATATATATAAATAAAAACTCTTATTCCATATTCCATACGTTTCTGCTGTTTATGTAAAATAGAATAGTGTCCTCCATGAAATAATGTCCTCCAGACAAAATATGAAATATTGTCCATGGACATTATTTCATAATGAAATTGTGTCCTCCATCATGGGATATTGTCCATTCTTACTGGACATTATTTAACTGTGAAATAATGTCCGACATCCACTTGATATATGATATTTTTATGCTTCACATATTTATACTATACTTTATTTCAAAATATAAGAGATTTCTTTGTCATAGAAATGATATTATTACACTATATTTGATTCAATTTGAAATATATTAACAACCATTGTCAAATTGCTCAACCCAGGACAAATACATATATATTCCAGAAATACATCAATTTATACAAAAACAGAAAATTTAATATTATTCATAAATACTAGATTGGTGAATTTTTTTTAATTTTCGTGCACGTTTATATTATTATCAATCATTAAAAAAAAGCACTTGAAAGACTATTTCATTATTTCCCTTTATTGTACAAAATTTCATAACAATCAGTCATGAAATAATGTCCTAGTTAGGACACAGTTTCACTATGATATATTGTCCATAACATGACATTATACTGTCCAGATAAAGGAAAAAATATCATAGATAAGACAAAATTCCATGACAATATAATCATGAAAT
The DNA here is from genome assembly GCA_002080005.1 of Gigantidas platifrons. Lineage (NCBI taxonomy): Eukaryota > Metazoa > Mollusca > Bivalvia > Mytilida > Modiolidae > Gigantidas > Gigantidas platifrons. The sequence continues at coordinate 283,147 of MJUT01028760.1, read as the reverse complement.
ATTGTCCTGGAGGACATAATTTCACAGGACATAATTTTGCTTTACATTTACATAGCTTTCCTCAGTGGAAATTTATTACAAAATAAAAACAATACATACACACATAGTAACGTGACATTATAATAAAACACAATGACTTATGTGACGTTTAATTCCCGGGAAAAAAGTTAATGCCGTTCCATCTTTTTATTCTTTTGTATATATGCCAATTTTCTTTGAATTTTGTATATGCCAATTTGCTTTTGATATACATGTAGCTGAAAAATTGTTCATTTGTCATTAAACAATAATCGCTCACACACTCACTGGTTATCTCCAGGGGCTCGTGTTGCCTCCTCCAACAGAACTGACATTATATTGCCCCCACAGAATGTATTCATAGAAAAATGTATATGGTAGGATTGTTAGTCAGGACATGTAGTTCAGCCTGCTTTGGCGCCATTGTAATTCGACAATATTTGTAGGAGTTAAGGGACTTTGACTATCTTAGATATAGTGTAACAGAGTAAAATCTTTCACAAGTTTATTAATCAATGAATTATTAGGAAGTCTACATGGACTGTCGTGCTTGGGGTGATTTCAATATGTTACCAGCTTGCTTTCTTATGTTTTGTTTGCTTTTTATGAGTTTTTTATGTTTAAACTTGTGCTATTTATTTTACCAGTCGTTTGCTCAGTGTTGCTTTTGTTTATTTAATAATATGTGAATGTGTGTTTGTGTTTACTAGTGTATGTCTCTGACTATTTATATGTATGCATGGTTTATTTTATGTGTCATTGTTATTTGTTAGCTCACCTGACCCAAAGGGTCATGTGAGCTATTACCATAACTTTTCGTCCATCGTCCGTCAAACGGCATGTGAGCTTTTGCCATCAGGTTTCGTCTGTCGTCGTCCGTCGTAAACATTTCACATTTCAATCTTCTCCTCAGAAACTACTGGGACAATTGCAACCAAACTTTGGTGGAATGGTCCTTGGATGGCCCCATTCCAAAATTGTGTCCGGTGATCCCGACTTCAAACCAAGATGGCCACCAAGCTAAGAATAGAAAAAAGGGGGTATGAAATTTCAATTGTCTATTGCTGCTTTAGTATAAGTCAAAATGAGCTCAAATGTTAACTGCAGCTACGTGGCAATGAGTAGTTTAACATATATTACGGGTTTTCTGTAAAAATTTTCTTTCAGCTGATTTATACCGATTATGCAAATTAGGCATATTTTGTACTTTTCGTCCTTTATTTCAAAAATTATAAGAGACAGATGTTAAATTCAAACTGCATACATGTTCAACATGTCAAGATCTACCTACCCTGCAATTTTGAAGTAAATCTGATTACCCATCTTAGAGTTATTGCCCTTTTTTCATCAAATTTTTAAAATTTTAATACTTTTGGTCTTATATTTAAAAACTATAAGGGATAAAGGTTGAGTTTAATTGCAAAAATATGCAGTATGTCAAGATCTACATACCCTGCAATTTTCAAGTAAATATCATTACCCATTTTGGAGTTATTGCCCTTTTTTCATCAAATTTTCAAAAGTTTAATACTTTTCGTCCTTTATTTCAAAAACTATAAGAGATAGATGTTAAGTTTAAACTGCAAACATGTTCAGCATGTCAAGATCTACATACCCTGTAAATTTGAAGTAAATCTGATTACCCATCTTGGAGTTATTGCCCTTTTCCATCAAATTTTCAAAATTTTAATACTTTTCATCTTATATTTCAAAAACTATAAGAGATAGGTGTTAAGTTTAAACAGCGAAAATATACAGCATGTCAAGATCTATATACCATGCAATTTTGAAATAAATTCCATAACTCATTTTGGAGTTATTGCCCTTTTTTCATCATATTTTCAAAATTTTAATACTTTTCGTCCTTTATTTCAAAAACTAGAACAGATAGATGTTAAGTTTAAATTACAAAAATGTGCAGCATGTCAAGATCTACCTACCCTGCAATTTGAAAGTAAATCCCATTACCCAATTTTGGAGTTATTGCCCTTTTTTCATCAAATTTTCAAAATTTTAATACAAGATCTACATACCCTGCAATTTTGAAGTAAATTTGATTACCCATCTTGGAGTTATTGCCCTTTTTTCATTAAATATTAATATTTCAAAAACTATAAGAGATAGAGGTTAAGTTTAAATTGCAAAAATGTGCAGCATGTCAAGATCTACATACAAGATGACCACCACAGTGCAGTTGCGTTGTTATTGAAAGCAGTTTTGATCCAGGTAAGCGATTACAGGCTCCTGGGACGGCCTCTGGTTTTAATAATATCAGTCGGTTATAGAGCTCTACAGATCTCATGTTTGCCTGTTTACTTGTATATATGTCTTCCGACTTTAAATAAAGATTACTTACTTACTTATGACACATATGCACATAAACTTTGTCAACATTTCAACTTGCACCAGATTATACAAGATTCGGGACCGTCGTGGTTTGGTCGTGCTCGTATGGTAGTTGGGTTTATAACTACCTATGCCATCAGTGCTACTATATTACCACTAACATTGTGAGTTCGAATCCCGTTCAGGCGAGGTGTACTCTATACAACATTATATGATAAAGTTTGTCAGTGACTTGTAACAGGTCGGTGGTTGTCTCCACCAATAAAACTGACCGTCACGATAGGGCATCAAAGTGGCGTCAAACACCATAAACCAACCAATATGTTACCAGATGACACCTATGTACAGAGACATTGTCAACATTTCAACTTGCACTAGATTGTACAGGGTTCATCTCATCAGCTGCTGGGATGCTTACTAGATTTGATTTTTGTTTCACAAAATGTTGACGACTTCCATTCTCATGAATACATATCAAAACACACCAACTACCAAAAACGCCCCCACTTTTTACCAAAACGCCCCCGTTATTTTACCAAGACGCCCCGTTATTCTATACACAGATTATTTCATTACAGCAATATCCCTCCAGTGACATTCACAATCTTTGTAAGTGTCGGGCAGGCTTGTCAATCTGCTGTTTTCAATTTATAATCAACCTACTGCAGTATACACTATCATCTTCTTTTTTTCTTTTTTCTTTTTTTTTAGAATAATACGTTTTTACACAATTGTACAACATGGAAATAAGGAAAAGCTTCAACGAGTTTAAGATGTTCCTATCTTTCCACCATGTAGACCCAGCAGATTGAGAGTAAAAGACAAAATAAATCTTAAATGAGTTGAAGATTTTCCTCAGCTTCATTTTGAATAAATATTACTACCTATTTCTTCTGTAAATTTAGTGGGTTTTTTCTGCTTCGTGTACCTATAGCTAGTTGTACATGTACATACTTATAACTACTGTATGTATTCACCATGTTCGTTTGCCTATGACTCGTGTAGGTACAACTCTTTGTAAACCATTCCATTGAATTTAGACACTTATGAAAAGGTCATACATGTATGTGAAAGGTCATCAAATCGTTTATTCCTGTTCTGATCATGACAAGCAAGAGGAAGTAATCAACCTTTTAGATCAAATGCCATTGCTTTCTGTTGTCTTCAAGGGCTGATATTCAGACTTGAATTTTGAAGAAAAAAGAATAGTTGGGATACCTTAAGGGGTAACCATACACTACAGGGAGATAACTCTTTAAAATCAGTTGAACATTTTGATCATATGATGTTTGTATGAAGATTTCAAGCATCTCGGCGATCAAAACCACAGAGAGAAAAGCTGCTATGTGGCTAGTGAATTTATAGTTCTGAGTCTGTTGGTTGGAATTTTAAAAATTTTGATATTTATTACAGTGGATATATTCAAACACACTGCCAAAAAAAAAAATTAAACGAGCAGATCAATTTTTACCTGAAGTGTATGGTACCACCTTAAGTGATGTAAATATATATATCATATGGATAACGTACTCACAGTACAAAAATTTACTCACATTACACTACCTCTCGAGTTTTTAACTAGAGTAACACGACAGGCGCCACAAGTGGAACAGGAACTGCGTACCTTTCCGGAGCACCTGAGTTCACTGCCGGTTTTCAGTGGGGTTCATACGCGTGTTACTCGATCTTTGGTTTTATGTGTATGTTTTGTATATCATTGTTGTCTTTTTGTCCTTTTTCCTTTGGCCATTGTATGTTGTCTGTCCTTCTATTTACGGAGTCTTTTTACCCGTTTCGTATCTTCAAACTTTTCTATTACGGTGGAAAACATATGATTACGTTTAGCAATATTGTTCTCTTATACAGAGTGACATCACATTATGTACTTAGTAATTGACCAATAAATGATTATCATTTGTGATGTGAAGAAAATGTTTGAATGTATGTAAATGCAAAATCATCTGGATTCTACTTAATTATATCTCAATGCAAATTAATGATTCGACAGTATAAGTTATATATAATTATTAAATTCGCATCTGGAACTTGTTGACACTATTGCCCACCGATATGTTGTTTGTTGTCATGATTTATCACCGGGCATATAACAAGAGTAACATAACGGGTGTCATTCGTGGAGCAGGAACTTCTTATCCTTCCGGAGTACATGAGTTCACCCAGGTGTTTTGTTGGATTCTGTGGCTCAGTCTTTAGTTTCGTGTTTATTGTTTTGTAGATCATTGTCTGTTCTTTTACCTTTGTATTATATGTCCTTTGATTAACGTCTTCAGTATCTTCAAGCTGTTCTTACCCACCCCTGTATGTTAACTGATATATACCGGTATATATTATTTTACAACTGTATAACCTCTTCTGATAGAAGGTGCCGTCGTAGTCGTGATTGTATGGTAGTTGGGTTTACAACTACCTATGCAATCATGCAGTCCCTATCACCACTAACGTCGTGAGTTCGAATACCGTTCATGGCGAGGCGTACTCGATACAACATTATGTGATAAAGTTTGTCAGAGGACTTGCGGTAGGTCGGTGGTTTTTCTGGGCACTCCGGTTTCCTCCACTAATAAAATTGACCACCACGATATAACTGAAATATTTTTGACAGAGGCGTTAAACACCATAACCCTAAACCTGATAGTGTTGTATTTTTGGCTTTTTCATTTTTACTAGATGTACAAATGTCTGTTAACCTAAAGTAAACGCTGAGTATTCCAACATCCTGTTAAATCCGACATATTTCCCTGGTCCCTTTGTATGTCGGATTAAACAAGTTCCATTGTATATCGATAGCAAAACAAGATTGAACACATAATGGATTTAATGTCATCAAGTTACAAGACTAGATTGAGCATGCTGTTAATATAAAACATCTAATATAGATAGTAAAAATATAAAGTCATTTGGCTTTGAGATTTCATCTCCTTAATTCTTCTCCCTGCTTAGACACCACTTGTATACATTTAATCTCCTTAATTCTTCTCCCTGCTTAGACACCACTTACATACATTTAATCTCCTTAATTCTTCTCCCTGCTTAGACACCACTTGCATACATTTCATCTCCTTAATTTTTCTCCCTCATTATACACCACTTTCATATATTTCATCTCCTTAATTCTGCCTAATTAGACACAGCTTGCATACATTTCATCGAAATATTGTTGAAAGTGGCGTTAAACACCATAAACCTACCAACCAACCTTAAATCTTCTCCCTAGCTAGATACAACTTGCACACATTTCATCTTCTTAATTCTTTTCCCTAACTAGACACAACTTGCATACATTTCATCAAATATATAATAAATATTCAATTCCATTCCGTATTTGTTCTGTATATTATTATTGTGGGGTTGACAAAGCTCGTCTGCTTATACAATTTCCCTTACGGAAGAATATTTACAAAGCTTGTATATACTAAGGCAAAAAAGTTCCGAAAGGTCATTATGCATTGTGTAGTCTACAAATGGAAAGTATTAGCTTCATTCGGAAAAAAGTTCATCACCTAAAAAGCATTATAGTTTCAGCCATTGTTTAAGCGGAAGTGTAACATGGGAACAATCAATCGGGTGTCCTCTGAATTCTTCTTAACGTAAACCGGTAAGTTAAACGCGAAAACGAAAACATAAGAAGAAAACTTAGGACTTTTAATTTACGAAACAAAAACTCAGATATACCTGAAGATGGGCAGATAGTTGTTATTAAAACGTGGAGGCAAAGATGATGAGGTAGTACGAAAACCACGTAGTCTATATATAGAAACAAAAATGACCTCCAAGCAATGTTAAATCTCCTTATATTGGATATTGAATTAGATTTTCAGTGCAAAAGGATAGATGAACTTTCATATAAAAATAAATAACATATTTTGGAAAAAATGGTTGTTGTTGCACAGAAATAAACCAACCAACCGTTGGGCAAACTTTCTTGTTCCAGATAGACAGATGCTTAGATTAGACAGGTAGAGATTTCAAGGGTTTCATTAACTGGGATTAACTTTGAATTTCGGGTAACACAAGGGTTCCGAGGTGTTACTATAATTACGTTTACGGCTTTAAAAAATACAGTGCCTTAGTCTGTAGACATATACAATAACCAATTACCATGGACATTGTCGCTTGCGGAAGGTCTACACAAATGGAAAACAAATCCCAAAACGCATATCAGGAAATTGAGACAGATGCGTTTAAAATAATGCAAAATGTAAATATTTGTAAAATAAAATTGAATACTACCCTCTTTATGTCTCAATAACACGCTTACAATAGATATTCTTCAAAGTTGAGAGCGTATATAAAATTTTCATAATAAAATATTACAGATAAGTCAAGGCTGTGCTTAGGCCTCGGCTTCGCTTCGATCTAAATAGAAAAGGGATTAAAATCATGTTCTTACATGCATATTGTGTTGCTATTATTTCACAATAAACAACGTTTAACACTTAAAAAAACAATATCACAGACCGATGTGGAGTGATACATATAATACACAGGTAAATCACAGACTGAACTGGAATGAAACATATTACACAGGTAAATCACAGACTGATGGGGAATGAAACATATACTACACAGGTAAATCACAGGTTGATGTCGAATGTAATATATACTACACAGGTAAATCACAGACTGCTCTGGAATGAAACATATATTACACAGGTAAATCGCAGACTGATGTGGAATGATACATATTACACACAGGTAAATCATAGACTGATGTGGAATGAAACATATAATACACAGGTAAATCATAGACTGATCTGGAATGAAACATATTACACATAGGTAAATCACATATTTATATGGAATAAAACATATCACATATAGGCAAATCACATATTGATGTGGAATGAAACATATACGTGTACTACACAGGGAAATCACATGCTGATCTGGAATGACGCATATACTACACAGGGAAACCACATGCTGATCTGGAATGCCGCATATACTACACAGGGAAATCACATGCTGATCTGGAATGACGCATATACTACACAGGGAAACCACATATATTTGATAAGATATTTAAACAATGATATATATGATTTTCTGGGTTTCAATATTTGGCACATTTTAACTTATTTCAGATAAAATCCATTTCTTCGACGTCATATCATGACGTCACATTTTATTTCGAATAGTGGATTATTTTTAGGAATTCAGGGACAAAGGCAACATTAGGAATAAGACACAGAACGAAGACAACAAACAGAGCAAAAACCACAACACCGAGAACTAAAAAGATGAGCAACAACGACCCGTCATACTGTTATAGGATTTTAGTCAAGCTAATACAAAGTTCATCAAAACGAATTACTCGATAATGCTGTCTCCTGAGCACACATTTCACTACTTATCAATATATCTGTAAACACTTATTATCACAAATTTCAACAATACAATATATTGACTATCTCTACATTCACCTCGTCATTAGGTCGTTTTCTATATTCCAGTTACATAAAATAAAATACACAAAGTTACATAATATGAAGTATAGTAAAACAAAACTACACATTAATTAACGAATACTCAGTATGTTATACGACACGTGAACGGACTATTTGGAATATTCTGTTCGGACCATTTGACACATATTATATAAATCCCCGGATGCTTGACCTCATACATGACCTCGTACAGATTATCACCAGTATATACAACACACGTCTCCAAAACGCTGTGTGATTTTGGTCCATAGATGGCTACAGATAGAGATCCATTATCGGGATCATTCGTCCAAACCTGAAAAATAATTATTAAAAACCATCAGTTACGCATAGACTTATTTTGCTTATTTCCATATCAAAATGACAGTACAGTACGCTTGGCATTATGGGTATTTTGCTAATGTATATTAAAAAAAAATGGTAATATAGTACGCTTGGAATTATGGGTATCATTACAACTTGTGCTTGGTCCAAATCAGAACCTGGATTTCCAAACGACATATACACTGGTATTTTTTGTGTTCAATGGTTTGAGGAGTGGGGGAGAGGTAGTTGTTCGTTTTGTTGGAATTGTTGACTATCATTGGTCAATTTAACATGCATAAATTGTGTATATTGATGACAGTCATTGAATGTCTACTTGACAGGACATCCGTGGTATTTAGATTTACACTACCCCGTGCAATCGGTTTGTTTGCGAGTCCAACTCCAACACATTGCAAGAAAAACACACAATCAGACTGTATGTCTGTATTTAAATGTTTATTTATATCCATTAAAATATAATTTTGGTCAGTTTGAATTCATCTATCATTATAAATCTAGTGTACATTTTGCATGAAATAAAATATTGTAATTCATAATTAGATTGTTTCAAGTTAAAATGATGGGTTACACTCCTAAACATCCTGAGAAGGCGTTATTTCACGAATCCTGAGAGGATGAGGGAGATAACTCCTTCAAACTTGCAGTTGCGCGCAAGATTTATACTGTTACTTGTCGCCACGTGCATATTCCCTAACAGTTATTAACGCAGGAAAAAATAGTTATTCCTTAACAAAGACAAGAAAAATAGTAAAATAACAAAAGTTACTATAGCAAAGTATGATAATAATATTTAGTTCTCCATCATAATAAGATAAAGACATATCAAATAACATTCTTTCACCTAAAGTTATTTGCATGAAAGTGTCCATACTACGTCACACCAGAAGTTGTAATAGTAACTAACAAAGGGAGATCATAATATTTACAACATGGCTGTTCACGTCAGTTGTCAGATAACACCCTTTACTTGCTTCATACACCCATATGTGTGTTCGGCATGCATCAATAAAAGTTCACAAATTGTTTTCTTACATTGTTAGAAGTAATTACACAGACTTTTATCTTTTACCATAATAATCCCGTTCATCTAATTGATGGTTAGGCCGGATTAGTGTTATGGTGTTTAACGCCACTATCAACAATATTTTAGTTATATCGTAGCGGTCAGTTTTTCTGTTGGAGGACCCGGAGAAAACCACCGATCTGCTGCAAGTCACTGACAAACTTTATCACATAATGTTGTATCGAGTACACCTCGTCATCAGTGGGATTCGAACTCACAACTTTAGTGGTGATAGACACTGATGACGGAAAAGTAGAAATAGAATGATATGGAAATTAAAAAAGAAGAAACTATACTTGTTTCTGCTTTTAAAGTTGAAAATGATTTCAAAATCGAGTAAGAAATTATTGACAATAATTTTTCAAAAGATCATGGTTTTATATGAAATAAATAGAGAAATATGTTAGCACAGAAAGACGTTAGACCTATTACTGTATGCTATATATATGAAAATGTGTATTTCCGTCGATGTGTGCTTAATATCAATTAAAATGCTATTCGTTGAATCTTTTTATGCACTTGTTCATTATATTTTCTTGTTATATTGTAGAATAGCAATACAATCGTTGTTCTTTACTTTAATTTGTGTCTAAATATAATGTTTGATAGTCTTTCATGTTCATTTGCATCCATATATTTTTTTACTAACTAAACTTTAAAATTATTTTTTATACCCTTTAAATCTCTGAATAGAACATTGCTGACGTAGGAAATGTTCATTTTATTTGAATATTACAGAAAAGATGATAACGATTTATTTTGAAAAAAAAACTGATCCGATTCTATTGTTTCGTTGTTATGGTAACAAACATCTGAATCACGATTGTGTTTCTTTGAATATTGATCTCCTATGACAGAATATATATTTATACAATGACAATATTTATCAATTTAATTAATCAATGCCATTCATGTTAAATACCCGTGAGCGTCGTCACATTTCAAAACTACGGATTATTAGCTAATAAAAAAATATATTCTTGAACGAAATTAAAAAGATATTAACAAAAACCCACCATTATAAAATACGATACCAAGAATATCAACCACAATACAACAGAAACATGGAAGAAAACATCAGTGATTTTGACTACACTTATTTGAAGGGGCCGTCATGGCCGTTATCGCATGGATTTACAACTACCTATGCAATCAGTGCCTATCGCCACTGATGTTGTGACTTCGAATCTTGATAAGGGCGAGGTGTACGACATTATGTGATAAAGTTTGTCAGTGACTTGCGACGGGTCATCCGGTTTTCCTACACCAATAAATCTGATCTGAGCGCCACGATCTAGCTGAAATATTGTTGAAAGTGGCTTTAAAACGTATCCCTAGCCCTTAACTTTTTAACGACTACCAATATCTCCAAGTGTGTCCTAAAACGAGGACAATTATATACATATGATTCATTTATCATGCCATTTTCCATATCACTTGGACTATTCTCCAGGGACAAAACTTTTTGCTTGGTCACTAAATTGTTATTTAGGGGACACCGACTGGCACTGTAGCAAAAAAAAAATATTTTTTTAGTCTTTGCTTGTCTGCTGGTTATATTTCATTTCCTGTTCAATGTGTTTTCTATTTTTAATTCAACGTTCTGACTTTCTTTCAGAATAATACAAATAAAGACTATCATATAAAATAAAGATATTAGTACATGTGATCTAATATATCTAGATCTATATGATGTTGCTAGCAGGTACATAAGAGACTATCCCTAGTGATCATGAAAATGTAATTATAAAACAACACACGTCACGATATGTTCCTTGCTATTGTCCTCGTTGTTGGACACGGATTAATTCCTGTAATTTGTGTCTGGGTGTGGAGTTGGAGACTCTCTCATGTTCATGTAAATCCACATCCTTTCTTAAAAATAGTTTACCAATTAAACGTTAAATAACACCGAAGGGACAATCAAGGTAGTTCGAAATACTACCCGATTTTCACTAAGATATTGGAAATGAATGCGGGATGATAATGCATTGCATTTAAAAGAACACGTGTAGGCATATAGATGTTCATCTGTTACCAGTGGTGTGCATCAAAAACGACATACTGAACTAATCCAGATCTCGCATAAATGAAAAGCTCTTTTGTTTAATAGCCCATCAACTCTTTAAATTGTTTCGCTTTCCAAACGCACTAAATTAGATATCTACGTATTTCTTACTATCACTTGGTCGATACATGTAGGTGGACGAGGTATCATCCACCCTTTAGTCAAAGCTTCGGAACTATTATTGATTGATTGATTGATTGATTGATTTTCGGTGTTTAACGCCACTTTCAGCAATATTTCAGCTATATCATGGCGCCCAGTTTAATGGTGGAAGAAACCGGAGTACCCGAAGAGAACAACCGACCATGGGCAAGCAACTGGTAAACCTCATCACTTGCGGCTACGAGTCGAGTGCACCTTTTTTGTAATTTACAAAGACAGGCGCGAGCCCACGCTGTAATGGTGATAAACTGATATGGATCATTTTAAATATATATTTGTTTAAAGTTTACAGTGTCTAAATATGTTATTTAAACTAATGTAAACCTCCTTCAGGCGTCGATAGCCTTATAGGTCGATTTTGGGTGGGGCCCGCGTGGTTCAGTGAGTTAGGTCGTTGGAACTGACAGCTCATACAAGCCTATCACCAATACGGCGTATATTACAAAAAAGGGTGCACTCGACTCGGAGCCGCAAGTGATAAAGCTTACCAGTTGCTTGCCCAGGGTCGGTGGTTCTCTCCGGGTACTCCAGCCTCGATGTTGATTATCTCGTATAGCTCTGGTTTACTTGGCTTTCCAATCTAAGACTATGAACGTACTCTATGGTACACATCATGCGTACTAAATTAGATATCTATTTTTAATACAAACATTCATTGTGACGTCATTGTCTAGATAATTAGCGGTGTAGGCAATTTTAATCTTCAACTTTTATCATTTTGTGATTAATTTAGATTGACCTTTCAATAAAGGCGGTCATTTAGTATGATTAGCCTATAATGTGGGAACTTTTATAATAAAAACAATTTTAAGATATAAAAGGGGTAATCAGAAGTCGTAAATCGAAAAGGGACCTAAAATCCATACAATTCAATATCTTTTTTTTTTTTTTTTCTCACTTGCTACCCCTGGACAAGTGAAATTGATGTAAAACAGGGACCCTTAATGTGCGCTCCTGCGCCATCAAGGTTATTGTAAACAGGAGATTTTGAATAAATTATAATATAGTTCGAAAAAAAAAAAAAAAAAAAAAAAAATCAGAAAAGAGAAACTATGATCTACAACATACTACACAGCAAAACCAACACGAACCCTACTAAAAATACCAACGTCGATCATCAGATTAAAAAAACTTAAAATTTTATGATTGAAATGTCATAATTTTCAAGCTATTACGCAATTTTTCCTTTTTCCCCGTTAAATATAGTATACTTTCTACAATATTTAACTGTTTACATTCAAGCTTGAGTCTATTTAGACCCCTCTTTTCCGATACCGTAAATTGGGATATTTTGGCGGTTTTCTGTCAAAATGTGGATGTTTAATTTTTGGTACTTTCCAAAAGATGATTGTTTTATTTTGGTGCTTTTCAGAATTTGAGTAATGTATCGTCAGTACCCGCTGATAACTTCCTTAGTTATACCAATAAATATGTTTATACCAACTTCCTACCGTTTCTTTCTCTCATCGCCTGTGGGTTACTGTGGGTTTCATATCAAATATGCACGAACTTTAGTCACCTTACTTTCTCTTCTACGCAGTTTTTTCTTTCCTCTTTCACCAGTGAAACTTGTACAAGACTTGACTATATGAAACAGGAACTACTTACCCTTCTCAAAAGCACATATTTTCACTCCGTTTTTTTGGGGGGGGGGGATCATTGTGCTTCATCTTTTTAGATTACTGTGTTGTGCTTTTTGTTTTTTTTCGTTGTGTGCCTTGTACCTGACGTTTCCTGTATCTCTGGAATGTTCATTTTTGATTGTCCCTTCGGTTTTCTCTGTTTATTAACAAATGAAAAGATCCACAACCTACGTTAGACTCCTGTTTTTGGATATATACCACATGCATATTGAAATCTCCGAATAGTTTTTACTAGGACGTGTAATAATTGGCTACATTTGTCAATGCATTATTCATGAGAACAATTGTAAACCATACCACAAGCTGTCACAGGTTAGAAGAAACGCCCTTGACTCAAAGCCTACGGTTTGCGACGAATGTGGATGATAGCACAAATAATTTAAAAAAATGACAGCTGGTCATAGCAGAAAGTCTATAACCAAAATAACAAGGAACTCTGTAAATAGTTAATGAATAATTATGTTATTACCTGAAAATTGTTTTTCACCCCAACGTATCCTTGAATCAGCCCCGTACCATCTGCCCTACAGCATAAATTATCATCCTCCATAATATAATCTGGAAAATACGACAATCTCTCACACTCCTCCCAACTATCAATAGTTTGCTTTAAGTCAACAAGTGAATCCGAGCTTGAGGGATGCTTTATTATGACGTCATTCACCTGTAGGTAAAATGGATATTCCACGGAACTGATGTATCGATGTTCATCGTCCGTTGATGATATTTGGGAATCGATTACGTCATCAGAAGATGTATGTAATTGCAAACTTGAAAAATCACTATTTGGTGAAAACGAACTACTTTCATTGACAGAGATCTTATCCGATTGACCAATCGATGGATTAATCCGCAAGGTATCATCGTAAGTAGGTTCACTGTTCGCGCAGGTATTTGTAACTACTATATCTAAATTTTGAAAATTGTTCAAGTGATCCAGTAAGTCTGCTCTGCTATCCTGATTAACACCGAATCCACAGTACATCTCATCCACGCTTAACGATGAAGTCGTCGTCGATTTTAGGTTGGACAATGGAGTCGACAATCTTTGCATTGGATCTCTATTGGATGTCGTTGTCAACTCTGTTTGGATATTCGGATGGACTTCGAACGTTTCATTTTCATTTTCACGTGTTTCTATATTTGTAACTTTCTTGTCTCGTAAATGCAGATCATCATTACCATCTTCCGTGTCATGATTAGTTTTGATTTCTATTTTTGACAGCGGACAATAATTTTCTGTCGTAACATTCGGATTCTCTCCATTGATTGCATTGGATCTCGCAGACGACTCACTTTCATCTACGTTTGAAATTTCGGAATTATTTGCGCTCTGAACAAGTTTTGGGTCTAGTGGAATCTGACCTTTATATGGTCTTCTGCAAAGAGTTTGATGCTGGTTGTCATTATGCCGGAAATTACTGTATAGAGATGCCCTCCTTCCGGTTTTAATGCCGTTATCATCCTCCATGCCACTGTCAATTGTTTCAGCTGTCGACTGTCGGCGAGCAGGCGGACGTCCACCATGCGGATTATTTTTTATCCATACCTGTACATTCCTATCACATGCATACCGGTCTGGTATGTTCCTTTTCGAATGGGATGAATGCCGGGGAAATTCTAATGTACACTCATCAACAGATAAACTTCGTCTGTTCCGTCCACATGGCGGTATTTCACCGGAAGTACTACAATGATCGTGTTCTACGTTGTCTATGAATGTTTTTGGGTAAACAGTCATGCATACCCGTCTTCTCAAAATATTATAATCTACATGTGCGGGATGACACGCAGTTTCTCGAATTATTTCAGAGGCTGAAACGGTTGTTCCTTTGTCGCATTTAACTTTCGGAACAACTATAGCTACTCTTGTTGCAAACTGTCCAATATTTTTACAATCAAGGTTAGAAATAGTTCTGAAAACAGCTTTATGCGAGGGTTGTGATTCGACTCTCTCATTTGTACCGTCCGTCACTTTCTTTGAATGCGAATTTTCATCTAGTTGTTTACTTTTGAAATCTATAACTGGTCCTGCTCCCGTAGAGTCTCGGGCCATTTTGTTATCAATGTCCTTTGGTTCCGTACCAATGTGTATATCATCCAATGAAGGATCGCTGTCGGCGTCAGGAAATACACTCGTTTGTTTTTGTAAACTACTACGCCGTGAGTCAATACTCATTGTTTGTCTGAACTTGTGTATTTCTGTCTTTGCAATTTCATTGCTCATCGTTCTACTACGAGGAAGAGCTTTATCGTGAGGAGAAGTAGATCTAAGTACCGGGCTCTGATTGGGCGGGATTGTAATCTGGTTTTCCAACCACTTTTCAACATTGCATTTTTCATAACTTTCATTGACATTTGGAATCTTGACGGCATTTATTTGTTCCGTTGACTTAGCATCATAATCAACTGGTTCGTTAATCTTTGTACCCATTTTATTTCGTGAAAACAGCGGAGTCGGTAGGCTTTTCTTGTCATGTGATCGGTCATGTGGCCGGTCATTATTGAGGGAGACCTCAGTGTGTGGCCTCTCTATTTCAGTATTGATTTTAGGCAACATATCTTTACCAGTGTTAAATGTATTTATGGTGTTATTGTCGATGTTACCTTTATTACTAAATATTACACACTTTTCGTCACTTATTTGAGCGTTTTCGGTCGATTTATTATCAGATAGTGATGTCTGTCTAGCGCCCGATGAAGAATCAGACGGACTATCAGTAGACACTAAGCTCTGAGTCTTATTGATAGCCTTTTCACTGATGTAAAAGCATGCCTTTCGAAGGCTCTCTGATTGCAGTAATTTGAGATTTGTATTTCCAGAGCTGCCAGGTGAATGTATGTCTGTTTGACTCCTCTGTGTTATACTACCTTGAGAATTAAGCAATATATCTTTAGGTATCTTATTTTCTAAGCTTGATTCTGATAGTGAACGACTAAGAACCAGCATTACTGACAATTTTCTTCCTAGAGAAGTTTTATGGTCAATTCCATATTGTGGAATTGCACTGTCTGAATTCTGACGGACAAGTCCATCTTTCTGTCTAGAAAGGGCTTGCAGACATAAATCTAAAAACTTTTGACCTATTGGATTCCCAATTGAATTACAATTCGGAAACTCTCTTTTATTGCTTGCGGTGGAAACAGTGTTCTCCGTTGCCGCACCCGTTGTCATCAACGAGCTAGAAACAGTTGGTGAATTTACAAGAGATGCGTTGTTTAATCCTGTTTTTTCAGTGATTTTTTCCATTGCTGGTTCTTGTAATTTTGATTTTCTCTTTTCACTTCCTGAGCTAGATGACCTTGACCTCTGGCGGCGAATTTCTGACAAGTTTTTAGCCGCTCTTAACAAGATGGGACTTGATGATCTTGACCGGTTTTTCATAACTGTGCTTCCATCGTCACTTGTACAGTCAGAATTGTCAGTAAAACTGCTTTGGCGAGAGAGTGGCGGAGTTGGACTTTCTGTTATGATGATTTCTTCCCCATTACGAGCAATTACCTTCTTTAAAATTCTACGCTTGGTAATTGTATATTGTTTACGCATGGGCGGAAGTGACGTATTTCCAAAATGTACATCATGTTTTGCGTCACCTTTTTGTTTGTGCTTTTCTTTAAGACTTGTATGATCCGCAAGTCCCAAAGAATGGTGTTGCTCATCAAATGACATAGACAATGAATCAAACAAGACTCTTTTGTCCTTTGTTTCTGCGATTCCTCGCCTACTCACATCACTAAGTTTATACACTTTTACCTTAAAGGGGGATCCATCTACGTGTTTATCCTGCCACCGGATCGACAATGTGTGAATTCCGGCTGATACAGGGGTGAAGGACATTGCAAAACAACCTTCCTTGCTACATGTGCAATTAAAATTAAAAACGTTATAAACTGCATGGGCGCCATATTGTTTAACATTCTTCCATCTAACGTAAGTATTTCCATGGCCATCTTCTAAATAAGCTAACACCTTCGCTTCGCTATTTTGTATTTTTTGATCCGGGTTAATTCGCTTAGTTATCTTATTTTTATTATTTAAAATAGTCTCACTCGATTGGTGCAGACTTACTATTTTTTCACTATAGACTTCATTGCGTGGTCCTTTCAGTTGTAAAAACAGATCAAACATCCCAAAAACGTTTGAGATATTAAGACTAAATTTCATTTTACGCCCAACAACTCCTGCTTTTAATCCCGAGCCCTGCACACTACAACAAGAAGTAGGCTGTACAATAGCACTATCTCCGGATATCTTAATTTCGTTCTTCGACTTGTTTTCTGAAGACCATTTAATTATTGAGATCAGGTTAAATATTTTCTTTTCTGTTCTTTTATCAGCAATTGCCATTTCCTCAGGTGTCAAGATGTCCTAAAATAATTCAATCTTGTTAGTAAATTTCTGAAAAATATGCATATTACAAGAAATGTCTATTAAAAAATATACCGGTATATACTTGTGAATTCCTTTTTATTTGTTGAATTTTCTATGTTCGGTTCGTCTTTGCCTCCAGTTGTTTGTAGGAGGGCTCGTGACTTGTTTGGGCTGTTCGTGTAGCGTTGTTCGACACATGTTGTGTTGTGTTGTGTGTTTTTTTGTTTTTTTTTCGTCTTGTATACTCTGTGTTGCCAGTTTCTCTGGATTGTCCATTTTTGAATGTTCCTTCGGTAGTCTCTAACGTTTACTGTCTTTGGTTCAAATGCGTAAATAACAAGAGATGGTATTTGTCAGTAACAAAACTATGAAATGAAATGTCAACGAAAATCTTACTTTCGGAGAATCCACGAAAATAGACACGAACATACAATATATAATTACGGCCCTCTGTGTAGGGAAACATCTAGATTTGTTAACCTGAGGGGAAAGCAACCCCTCGAGGGTTGACAAATCTGGATGTTTCCCTACACAGAGGGCCGTAATTTTTTTTTATTATATGTTTGCCAATGTTTTATAGGTTATCTACCTTGTGGGGGGAAATTGGGTTGTTCGGTCGCGAACAATAGGGTTTTTTCCCGGCAGCGTAAATTTTGGCAAAACATCTCAATTATTTTATAATCACATGACTAATTTAATCCAATCAAAATCTATCATATAGATTAAGATATAATAATAAATGATACCAGATGAATTTTACAATTTTCTATAGGGTAGGGTTAGAGTTATGGTGTGTAACAACATTCCAGCTATATCGTGACGGTCAGTTTTTTGGGTGGAGGAAATCAGAGTGCCCGGAGAAAACCACCGACCTGTCGCAAGTCACTGACAAACTTTATCATATAATGTTGTATCGAGTACATCTCGCCTCAGCAGGATTCAAACCCACCGCGTTACTCATATAGTAAAGTCCGGTCAAAGTTTTGTCTGTGATAGAGGAAAGAAAACAAAATAAAATTGAAGCGGCAGCAGATTTCACTTCAAACAACCTGTACATCACCCACTCAGGTTTTGGCAGTTTATGGGTTTTATTACGAAATCTCTAATCAGATTGAAAAAAAATAATACATTCCTTTCTGTCAATAGTTTAACTCAAATTGGTTGTTTCATCCTTAATTCGTGTGTTATATTTAAATATAGATATTTCTATAGATTATCGAGTGTATTAAATGGATTGTTATCGTGCTCCGGATTTCCTGCTGTCAAAAAGATATTCTATTATTAGGCTTTCAGATCTTTTGACGTTGATAGTGCTCTGTGAAGGTAATTCTATAAAAGGCGTCGTGCCTACTAAATTAGATATGTACTTTTTATCCATATCAAATTCAACATTATATGATTTTATGGCATTTCTAAGGTATTCGTGATCAATAAAGCGACATTATACAAATAGGTATTATATTACATGACATTATTATATCACATAAAACATTACTGGTTTGATAATATTTACCAGTAATGTTTTATTGGTCTTTTTTTTGTCACGAAATTTTAGGTTGAGTGTACCTAATGAAGGTTATTCCAGAAATGTGTCGTGCGCACTAAAATTGATATCTACGTTTTATTATGAAAGACCAAATTACATTCTTCATTATTATACTTCGTGTAAGTTTCTGTAGTGATATTTGGTACTGTAATATTTTGGCATATTACCTGGACAATTAGACACTCAGTATAATAATGATATTAATGTGGTCTTGTCCAGGTAATATGCCAAAATATTACCTGGACAAGACCACATTATTATATAAGTAAAATGTAGGACATCAAAGTCCAACTATGGAAGTGATCGTATAGTATTTTGAGTGATTTAGTGAGTGTTTGTTGCTGAACGTCTGGTAATTTTTCAGGTATAACACGTCACATACGATGTGATTATGTCCGCTTTGAACCAGACCAATACGCCTATTTGGATTTTTAGGACTATCTCACTGTAACAACAGTCCGCAGGATGACATGTCGCTCCAGTCGGACACATCACCCCGACTACGAGCCAACAAGTCTCATATTCATTAAGGATCCGGGCTTAGCGGAAAAGCATAAAATACCGATTTTATAGTCTTTGGTTTCACACAACCGTGGCTAGAACTCACGATCTACTTCTTTCGAGACGAGCTCATTAACCATTACACAACTGATTCGGTATAAATGACATCAGAAATTTAGATGCACGAATGCAAGATAAACAAACTACAAAATGTAGTTTTAAAAAATCAAAAGTTCTAGTCTTCGTATTGTGTCTTGTGTACCCATTGTTCAGTTTCTCTGGATTGTCCATTCTTAATCGCCCCTTCGGTATTCTCTAGCGCTAACATTAGTTTATAATTGTATCAACGAAGACATGTTTCAAAGACGTACATGAAAGTACCTTATTTGGTTTTCCAACCTTTCGATTGTGACCGTACCTGATGATGGTTTTTCCAGAAACGTACCTGATGAAGGTTATTCCAGAAACGTACCCGATGATGGTTATTCCAGAAACGTACCTGATAAAGGTTATTCCAGAAACGTACCTGATGAAGGTTATTCCAGAAACGTACCTGATGAAGGTTATTCCAGAACGCGTCATGCGCACTAAATCTGAAATCTACGTTATTATTACTCGGCTTTCCGGAACACCTTTGTTCACCATCCCCCTTTTTGGTGTAGTGGATTAGCGTTGCGCACTCGTTAGCTTTACGTATAGTATTTTATAGACTATTGTTGGTCATTGCATTGTCTGTCATTATTTGATTGACAGATTTTGATTACCCACTGGGGTATCTTCAAACATGTCTTACAAATAAGATGGGTTTTTTTTCAAAGATGTAATATGCCTTGAAGTATTAGATTTGAAATCACTAGACAAAATAATAAGAAATACCATTTTGGAGTTACTGTAGATCTCTACCAGAGATGTAAAACTATGCCTTGAAGTATTAGACTTGAAATCAATAGGCTTTTTAATCACACCAAAAGAAACAAATGATTAGAAATACATCTTTAGATTTACTGTAGATCTCTATCAGATAAATTATATCTGTAGTACACAAGATATAAACAGCGTAATTAGACTTAATAATTGTTTTCACTGATGTAAGTGATAGCCTTGGTGTCGCTTATGTTCCCGTAATTATTGTCATCATTAACGTCCACAACGAACAAATTAGTCCGTATTGATTGGTTTATTGGGTAAAGGTAGAACATGGTTATTTATACGACAGAATCAAACTAGCTGCTGCGAAATAATAAAAAAGTAATGGATAGCAAGTGAGTGGGTGATTGTTGCTTAGCCGCAATGATGGAAATGAAATTTTGTTGAAAGTGGCGTTAAACACCATAAACCAAAGCAAGCTAAATATTACTATGCCAACTTTATTCCAATAATATATACTTACATGTGGTATTTCTAAATATTGCTGTGCTAACTTTATTCCCAGTCTGCAATTATTTACACGATTATGGGTTTTCAAATTTCTGTATCCAGGACAGGAACCAGGCAATACCGATTCAAGCAATGCACACAGTGATATTCCGTCTTGCCATGATGATGTGAAGTCATCAACGGTTTGGTCTGGAGCTTTTAGCTTCGCCCAGGTTAAAATATTGAGTATCCGGGTCTTTTCTGGAAAATTGTAAATAAGATGAATTACGAGTTAACTGCTTTGTAGTTGAGTGAGTAATTGTTGCTTAAAGAGAAATTGTAACATGAATGTATTACCAGAATGTAAGCAACAGCTAAGAACTATCAAACAATACTAGCAGATACGAGATATTGCATACTTTAAATCTGGGCTGTGGCTTTCATATTCTCAGAGAGTCGTGTAATAATCAAAGACATAGATGTGATATTGCATGGCTTTATATTACAAATCATTTATACCACTGTTTTCCGAGTTAAACGGTATAGTATAAATATAACATAAACCCAGCATAAGATGTGTGCTTATTTCTAACAACAGATAAATAGACAAAACAGTTTAAACATTTCTATCACGTTAAATAACCAATGTTTGCTAACTCGAACAGATGGTCGAAATATTACCATTTTGATTTGCATGGGTGCCGCCAATTTAATGAAAGTCTTTTGTCTTGAAGTCACTAGCGGAGCAGGAACTGCTTGCCCTTCCGGAGCACATGAGTTCATCCACAGTTTTTAACTTTGCTCATTGTATTGTTTGTGCTTCGTCGATTTACAGCTTCTGATTACACCATTGAAATCAGAGAACTTTTCTTACATCTCCAGAGGGACCGTCGTGATCTGATCATATGGTAGTTGAATTTACCACTACCTGTGCAATCAGTGCCTATCACCATTAATGTTGTGAGTTCGAATCCCACTCAGGCGAGGTATACCCGATACAACATTATGCTATAAAGTTTATCAGTGACTTGTGGCAGTTCGGTGGTTTTCTCCTGGTACTGCGCTTTCCTCCACCAATAAAACTGACAGCCATGATATGGCTGAAATATTGTTGAAAGAGTCATTAAACAACATAACCCTAACCCTAGACCTCCAGATAAGTGATATTAGTAATTATTAAATAATACGTTAGGTATATACTGGTGAACTAATATTATAAACACTGTAATGTATATACCAGACACCCGTTCATGGCGAGATGTACTCGATACAATATTATGTGATAAAGTTTGTCAGTGACTTGTGACAGGTCGGTGGTTTTCCTCCACCAATAAAACTGACCATCACGATATAGCTGAAATACTGCTGAAAGTGGCGTTAAACACCATAAACCATAAGCAAAAAGAGCAATATCGTGAGTTTTATAGAATCAAGATATAGAGTAACTTAATTTGGTACTTTACCAGATAAAAGTAAATTGGCTATTCTTTCCCTCCATTTTGGTTTCAGTGGTATATCGCCGTCAGCATCATTATAGTACAGGGTCTTTTCCTTTTCTTTTATATAGTATATCGGATTTAACAGATATATGTACGATAGATACTGTACAATGTACCTACATGCGGACATCAGTACAGATAAAAACCGCTTAGATTTGACACCTGCAAAACAAACAATACAGATAAAAACCGCTTAGATTTGACACCTACAAAACAAACAATGCAGACAAAAACCGCTCAGATTTGACACCTACAAAACAAACAATAGAAAAAACCGCTTAGATTTGACACCTGAAAAACAAATACAGATAAAAAACGTTTAGATTTGACACCTGAAAAACAAATACAGAAAAAAACCGCTTAGATTTGACACCTGAAAACAAACAATGCAGATAAAAACCGCTTAAATTTGACACCTGTATAACAAATACAGCCAAAACCCGTTTAGATTTGATACCTGCAAAACAAATACAGATAAAAACTGCTTAGATTTGACACATGAAAAACAAATACAGATAAAAACCGCTAAGGTTTGACATCTGAAAAAACAAATACAGACAAAACCCGCTTAGATTTTACACCTGTGAGAAACAATAGAGATATTAACCACTGAGATTTGACACCTGTGAGAATCAATAGAGATATAAACCACTGAGATTTGACACCTGAAAAACAAATACAGATACAAACCGCTTGATTTTGAAAAGAGAAAATCGAAAGGCAATCAAGAATGGGCATTCCATAGACACAGGCATCACTGGACACAGAACGAAGACAAACAAAACAAACAACACAATGCAGAAAACTAAATATAAATATTAGAGAAAACCGAAAGGCAATCAAGAATGGGCAATCCAGAGAAACAGGCACCACTGGACACAAGACACAGAACAAAGGCAAACAAAAAACACAATGCAGAAAACTAAATATAAACCTTAAAGAAACCCGAAGGGTCAATCAAGGATTGACAACATCGTGTAAAAGACACTGATTAAAGACAAAGCACAACACAGAAAGCTGAAAGGATGAGCAACATGGACCCCGCCGATAACCGGAGATGAAACTATTATATCTGTAAAGGAGCCCCAATATACACATGTACACTGAACGAAGACAAACAAAACAAAAACCACACAACACAGAAAGCTGAAAAGATGAGCAACACGGACCTCACCGATAACCGGAGCTGACACTATTATACCTGTAATGGAGCCCCAATATACCATGTTTTCCAGGTTTTAAATTTCTTTTAACAAAATGAACAGATAAGAAGAGTTTGAAGATACCACTGGATAATCAGAATACGTAAATCGAAGGACAGAACAACACAATGGCTAAAAGAAAAGGGACAGAAGGAAATCTACAACACATTACACTGAAAACTAAAGATCGAGTAACACGAACCTCACTAAGCACCGGGAGTGAACTCATGTGTTCTGGAAGGGTTGGCAATTTCTGCTCCACTAGTGGCACTCGTCGTGGCCTCGTTACTTGACATATACTATTAATATTGAATACAGAAAGGTGTTTTAGCCTCTGAGATGGACATATGAATGTAACATGTTGTAGTCATCATATGGCTGAAAAATAACTCACTTGGCATTAATCAACAATCACTCACTCACTCACTTGATAACTAGATGCAACAAAAATGTGTCTGTTCGTATTAGTTGTCAGCTCAATAAATACTGGTTAAATCGAATATCCGAGTAAATAGAATATTCTGGAAACTCGAATATCCGGATAATTCGAATATCTGGGTAAATATAATACCCGGTAATTCGAATATCCGGGTAATTTCAATATCCGGATAAATCGAATATCCGGTAATTTTACTGATTTCAGGCACCTACCATTTAAGAAAAGCTTGAAGATTCCAAAGGGGAAATCAGAAACCGTAAATTGAAGGACAGACAATACAATAAGAAAAAGACAAAAGTGCGATGTTCTACAAAACATTACACAGAAAACTAATGGTCGAGCAACACTAATTTCATTAAATACATGGAGTAAATTTAACTTTTAGGGGGAAATGGGGTGACAATGTATTTTTTTGCCTTAAAAAAATGTCTCTAAATCGCACAGAAATAATAAATTGATCTAAAAAAGCACATAATTAATAATCTGACCGTGCAGTTTTTAAACGAGAAACTTAGGTAACATTTGAAGAAAAAATAATCCAATTCTTGTATCGGTTGAAAAAAATTTGGCTCTGTAGAAAAGTATGCCCCCCCCCCTTTCATCAACCCAAATTATTGGTCCCTTTAATTTTGGTCAAGCTAAAATAAAAACAGACAGATTGAACATTATACCTGAGGAATTAGCTTTCTTCAAAAATATGCCCCCCTTTCTTTTTTCTTCCTCAAATCAAATGATGGATCCTTTTAATTTTGGTCAAGCTAAAATAAAAACAGACAGATTGAATATTATACCTGATAAATTCGTCTTCTTCACACCCCTCTTTGACTGTGATGGTGAGGCGGCAGGCATCGTGTGAAAACTTATAACTACAATGAACAAATCATATTTATATACAGTAATAGTGTTAATCTTTAGACTTACTTAATCATATTACATAAGGGTGTGAAAAAATTGACATCACGTATAGAATGAACCTGTTACTGTGTCTATTTCAGATTTGTTTATCACAAAACGAACATTAGAATTACAAATTAAGACCAGATGTAAAAAATAAAAGAACTAGTTTAACAGGTGTACCTAATTTGCTGATTGTCGTAACGGTTTAGGTATACGGTGTTACTCTACTCTCTCTCTCTCTCTCTCTCTCGTGTTGTAATTGTTGTGTATAGCTGCTTTTTTATTATGTATTGTTGTACCTTATTTTTGTTATCTGGATACCATACAAACGTTACCAGAAGTAAAGATATACTTCCCTTAGGTAGACCTTTGCAAGTAATTATTTTCCTACCACAAAAAAAATATATAAATATAATTAACTGTCTTGTTCAAAGACACGTTTTAGGAATATTTTTGTTCTTTTCAATATCGATGTATATATATAAGAGGGTGTATTTAATTATGACTTAGTGGTAAGCTAAAATAAGACCTTTCTGTAATTTAATAACATAAATACTTGTATGATAATGGGCGTGTTCGAATATATTTCCGAATCAAATTATATTTTGTAATGTGAAACTTCTACATAAAGCATTGTTATTATTGAGATTTTTATCACAATATCAAACAAATCGTGCGTATGTGAAACATCTAAATAAAACAATATTTATTTAAAAAAAAATGTTTATCACTGTTATCAAGGAAATCATTTTTTTTATGAGTGGCCGTTAATATCAAACTAGGAATGGAAGTATCCGGGTGTCTGTTTAATATGGGTACTTTTAATCGTCCTCCAGATTACTTCACTACAATTTAAGCATAGCCTAAGATTTCCTCCAGATTACTTCACTACAATTTAAGCATAGCCTAAGATTTCCTACAGATTACTTCACTACAATTTAAGTATAGCCCAAGATTTCCTCCAGATAACTTCACTACAATTTAAGTATAGCCTAAGATTTCCTACAGATTACTTCACTACAATTTAAGCATAGCCTAATATTTCCTCCAGATAACTTCACTACAATTTAAGTATAGCCTAAGATTTCCTACAGATTACTTCACTACAATTTAAGCATAGCCTAATATTTCCCCCAGATTACTTCACTACAATTTAAGCATAGCCTAATATTTCCCCCAGATTACTTCATTACAATATAAGCATAGCCTAATATTTCCCCCAGATTACTTCATTACAATATAAGCATAGCCTAAGATTTCCGAGAATTGTACGAATCCTACAATATAAGACTACGTATACGCTTCCAATTGTTTATTGTTTGCCTTTTTTATAATGTGGGGAAACGTGTTTCCCACAATTAAAAAAAAGGGGAAAATCCAATAAAAAACGTTAAAAAGTAAATGAATAGAAATATATGGAGTCTTACATTTTTGTATATTATATGATTAGAAATTATGCACACTAGGGCTTAGGGCCATCGTGGTTGTGATCGTATGGTAGTTGGATTTACAACTACCTGTACAATCAGTACTAGTGCCTATCACCACTAATTATGTTGTGAGTTCGAGCCTCGTTCATGGTGAGGTGCTCTTGATACAACATCACGTGATAAAGTTTGTCAGTGACTTGAGGCAGGTCGGTGGTTTTCTCCAAGTACTCGTGTTTCCTCCACCAATAAAACTGACCGCCACGATGTAACTGAAATATTGTTGAAAGTGGCGTCAAACACCACAACCCTAACCCTTAAAACTTATGAGGATAAAAAAAAATATATATTATACTAATATAAAGTGATTCGTATTACAAGTTGCTTAGAAATACAGACCCAATGTTACATTTATCAGGATTTGTAAAGATATATTTATATTTTTGAAACATTAAACGAGAAAATTCATTTACAGGCAATTCTTCTACCGTTTTCTTGGACAATTTCATAGACACTGGATATGGGCAGGTAAGGGAGCGACCATTTAAGTTTCTGCTATGATCTTTTTAATTACTGTGGCCAAATTTTATTGAAAAGAAATTGACAGTAAAGATGAAAAAAGAACACAACAGACCTAGAAGTTTTCAGCGAGGAAACACATGTTAAAATTTGATGAAAAAATACCGGGGTGACATGTAAATACATCTAATATTTGTTGCGTATGAACAAAATGTTCTGGCTCGGAGGAAACCATACACCATCCCCCTCCCCCACACACACACATTTAAATGGTTGGTTCCTGTGCCTTCTAACAAACAGGTACTGTCGATACAAAACTTGGGCTATTAATATAATTACATGTATATACTCAAATGTCAACAATCGCTGACTGGCGATTCATTCTAAATGCTGCTTAGTGCAGTATGTTATTAATACCATTATCCAGTGAAAGTTGAGAAACAAACAACTCATCAGTTTGATAATTATGGATATTGACTTGTTATGAAGGCAATGATTATCAGTGTATTATTATTATTATTATTATTGTCCATATGAGATTAGCCATTTGATAATAATATCTGGGAAAATGAGGGAAATATATATAACTTCTTCTCAATTTGATAATTATAGATATTAACTTGTTATGGAGGCAATAATTGTCGGTGTATTATTGTTATTGCCGGTACTACATGTAGTTAAACCCTTTTGCTATCATTATTATATAGCTGTTAATAAAAAAAGTAAAAACAACTCAGATAGTGTTATCTTTATTTTCTTTTATTACAATCATACTGAAAGATGTACATCATGTATGCAAATTAAGGTATAAATATTAATGTAAATGAATGCCTGTCTTGTCACTTGTGCTATTATGAAAATATTTGAAATTGAAAATTGTTAATAGGCATACTAGTATATCCGAGATTTGAGATATATGAGGGGTAATCGTGGTCGTGATCGTGTGGTAGTTGGATTTACAACTACCTGTACAATCAGTGCAAATCACCACTCACGTTGCGAGTTCGAACCCCGCTGAGGCGATGTGTACTCGATACAAAATTATATGATAAAGTTTGTAAGTGACTTGCGGCAGTTCGGCATTTTTCCCGGTTTCCTCAACCAATTAAACTGACCGCCATGATATAACTGAAATATTGTTGAGAGTGGCGTTAAACACCATAACCCTAATCCTACTAGGTATACTAGTATATATTTGAGATTTGAAATATATGGAATGGGAAGAGATATCGAAACCACTATCACACAACCCTATTCAGAAAAATATTGAAGTTAAACCCCACTTCCATAGCTAGTATGTCAGAAATCATTACAATGGAAAAGATACGAGAATAGGCCACAGTGTTATCATCAACAAAATATGAGGGAATGATAGTTTTTCAGCTTAGAACATATTAAATTAAAACAAATTGAATGCTGGAGCATATTTAGTACTAGATCAACGGTCTTAAATGTATGGGCGTTTATAGTGCTCGCTCACTGAAACAGCAGCTCACGGGCATATGTGTACATGCCGCTTCGCTCGGACACATTATCCGGGTTCCGAACCAACCCGTCTTTGCTCTCATCTTACTCTTTTCCGTTCCGTTCAGGTGAGTAAGGACACACGCACAAAGATAGACAACTCTTCAATGTTAAATGAAAAATTTCGAACACTCTAATACTTACCAATATTAAGGTTTGGGTCCATGAAACTAGTTTAATTCCGCCACTGTTTTATTGAAGTGCCTGTACCAAGACAGGAAAGTGTCCACGTGTGTTAGGAATATCGATTGTGAATCTGATTATAATTATATATTGGATTTTGCGATAGTGTGGTGTTTTTGTTTCCATTTTATTACATGTAAATTTGTTATCAACACTCCAAATACAATACATGTATACGTCATCCAATTCATTTACACTTTTGAGAACAAGTTGCGGGCTTATGTTAATACAATGGTTTATCTGGTTTCGACAGCACTTAGTGTGATAGGACGTATTTTTGGGGGGGGGGGGGCTACGAAAATTTTATCACTTTAAAATTTGAATACTCGATCCAAGGGTCGTCAAAACTGGAATTATTATCTGTAAAGTCTGCTTACAAATTTACCAAAAAATGAGTTTCAATTTCAATAAAAAAAAAATAGTAAAAAGACATGATGTATTATATAAATGTAATGTATCAAGATTAACATAGGAAACACATTTTTGAAAACTGTATATTTGCATTAGTAGAATCCATATATGATAGTGCCATTAGTAATTGTATTTGTTAATAATATAATGTCTATTGCATAAAGCTTAAAGTGAACTTAAAGTAACAAAAAATAAATTTATACATTGTGTAACTGCAAAATCAATATTTAACTCTTTGAACAAAAATATAATATTAGAAGAGAATTTCGATTCGACACAACAGAAAAGAGACCAATGGACTGGCTAGTATGGATGCATTCTCTATCCAGAGTTGTCGTTCCTGCTACGCTACACAACATCTCTGTCAACGCTCATTTTACAAGATTCTTGTAAAACTTAGAAACAGTAAAAAAAAATGTACTTAAAATGTTTTAATTATTGTAAATATCAATAAAGACGAAAATAAGTCACTCATTTCAAATCAATTCTCTCTTAAAAATGATTTTAACCCCCACTTCTTGGAGAATTATTTTCCGGAGGTAAAAATCAAAAAGTTAAAAACGATCACAAATCATTTTTAAGAGAGAAGTGATTTGAAATGAGTGATTTATTTTCATCTTTATTGATATTTACAATAATTAAAACAATTTTAAGTAGATTTTTTTTTTACTGTTTCTAAATTTTACAAAAATCTTGTGTAATGGGCGTTGACAGAGATGGTTGTGTAGCGTAGCAGGAACGACAACTCTGGATAGAGAATGGTATGGATGATGTAATGAAGTTAAACAAATGTGAAAAAGACATGACAAAATCACACTGTTGGATACTAAGGAAACGACAATTTCATTTTATGGGGCTGTAGTTTTGTTTTGCTGAGGATACTTTTTTCTGAAAAAAAAAAATTCTGTCGCCAAATTTTTAAGACAAAAATTAAGTTCCCGAAAAGATGCAAAAATTAACTATCGTAATAGAACAATGTAGTTTTCAACGAGAAATTTTGGTCATTTATGAAAGAAAAAAGATGTTTCATGTCCAAAAAAGAAATAATATGATATTTGTTACGTGGGGGAAATATGTTTACTAGCTAAGTGGGGAAAGCATAGCAGCACCCTCTCCCTCCTCTGTCCCTAAAGTTAAGTGGTCGGTGTTGAATGTCAATAACCTAACTACCTCAATCAATTGAGGGGGCTCGGGTGGCTCAATGAATTAGATCGTTGTAGGGCCCGGGTGGCTCAATGAGTTAGATCGTTGTAGGGCCCGGGTGGCTCAATGAGTTAGGTCGTTGTAGGACCCGGGTGGCTCAATGAGTTAGGTCGTTGTAGGGACGGGTGGCTCAATGAGTTATGTCGTTGTAGGGCCCGGGTGGCTCAATGAGTTAGGTCGTTGTAGGGCCCGGGTGGCTCAATGAGTTAGGTCGTTGTAGGGCCCGGGTGGTTCAATGAGCTAGATCGTTGTAGGGCCCGGGTGGCTCAATGAGTTAGATCGTTAGATCTAACAGCTCATACAAGCCTATCACCAATACGGCGTGGGTTCGCGCCCAGCTTTGTAAAATACAAAAAGGGTGCACTCGACTCGCAGCCGCAAGTGATAAAGTTTACCGATTGCTTGCCCAATGTCGGTGGCTCTCTCCGGGTACTCCGGCTTCCTTCACCACTAAAACTGGTCGCCATGATATAGCTGAAATATTGCTGAAAGTGGCGTTAAACACCAAAATTCAAATTCAAATTCAATCAATTGAAAATATTTATTATAGACTGAATGTATGTATTCCACTATTGCTGTTAATAGTATGAAACCATATCATATATTATACATTTTGTATATACATTGTATCATATATTTCACTTTATTCTCATAATTATGTAGCATTTTATATGTACATGTACTTGGATCATGCCTGTCATATTTTTATATACATGTATATGTTATTTCTATTAAAATAATTTGAATTTGAAATGTGAATAATCATCAATATTTTATTCCCCACATCATTTGTAACGGATGGATTATGTAATTTTATATAATCTTAGTTCCATTAACTAATAATTAAAACTCGTAGCATCTGCTTTTGAGCCTAGTCACAAACACCTAATGTTTAACATGGACATCATTTCTTTCTACGAATCTGTTACTGTATATTACCATAATAATAACAAAAATCAAAACAAACATGAAATTGAAATGTAAACATTTAATCCACACGTCATTTAAAATTTTAATAAACAAAATGAAATAGATTTGTGGAACTTACATTTCTGAATGTTACTTTCACTACCTATGTAAATTTCCTCATCTCTGTCACGAAAATCATTGCCTCTAAATCCACGAATCAACACCCAGTTATCAAGTTATTCCAGAAATCCATCCGTATATACAAATATATATATATATATATATTCTTATAGTATTTAGATGTGTATTGATTTTTCACCTGTTTTTACCTGAACAGGTAGATAATTAATGTCGACTGAGGCTGATATTATTATTATCACTCGATAAAGCAGACAATTATGTATAATGTTAAGAAACAATATGCGATTAACAAATAAAATCAAATATAATTTATTCATTGAGAGATGTATTTTTTAAAATAATTTAACCGCAGTTTATGCAGGTTAGATACGTCGTGGGGGGGCTCGTATGGTAGTTGGATTTACAACTACATATTCAATCAATGGCTATCACCAGTGGCGTTGTGAGTTGGTTTGGTTGGTCTATGGTGCTGCAACCATATTTCAGTTACATTGTGGTTGTTAGATTTATTGGTGGAGTCAGTGCCGGATTTACCATTGTGCTTAGCTTAGGTGTGCATCTGCTTTTGAACCCAGTCACTGGGCCCTGTTGTCCAGGGGACCCATCTTCCTGCCAAAAAAAAAAAAATTACGATGGATTTTTGCTTATGTGGTGCAATTTTAAATTTGAAGGCGTTGTTTCGGAGCGATTCCAGACATAATGATAGAGTTGATAATATATGGGAGTTTGTCACAAAGCAGGCAGGCCTAACGGGTCTGCCTCGATCATTCAGGGCCCAAGTAAGGGACCTCATAACTTAACTAACACAGGGCCTCATTTGTCCTAAATCCGGCACTGGGTGGAGTAAACAGGAGTATCCGTTAAATACAGGGACCGACAAACTTATCACATAATGTTGTACACCATGCCTGGGTGGGATTCGAACTCACAAGGTTGTTGGTGATAGGCACTGACTGCATCGCCCAGCAACTATACGATCACGGCCACACGGCCCCTTGTGTTAGTATAGATGTTTAAATACACTACCAGGCGCGTAGCTCCCTATACGCCAACACGCAGTTGCGTGCACATCGGCGTGCTGGGAAAAAAATAAAGAGCAAAAAAATAAAATAAATAAGGAATAATAAAAAATTTTAAAAAAAAGTGGAAAACAAAGTCTCGTTGTGTTATAGGAAATATTACGAACGAACAAATCGCGACATTGTATGAGACATACCAGACTGACCTGACATGTAATTTAGACGAATTCAAGAGGGATGTCGCTCGATGGCAAACACGCTGGAGTAGAACACCTCGCGATCAGATGCCAACTTCACTTTGTGAGACACTTGATGCGGTAAACCCGGTGATATATCCTTCTATAGATACCATCTTGTGTATCATGTTGACAATGCCGGTAACAAGTGCTATCGCAGAGCGATCGTTCAGTGTACTACGTCGGTTGAAGACATGTACGATCAACAATGAATAACGATAGGTTGTCATCGCTAGCATTAATTCATATCCATCGCGATTTCAGTGTGGATTTAGACAAAGTTATGGACAAGTTCGTGTCTGCTAAGACACGAAGAACAGATTTTGGGCAATTCTAAGTAAATTCTGTCTAACAAAATCATGCAATCAATGTGTTGCTTATGTATTCAATTTACCCATGAAAACACCCCAGAACGCACCATTTTGCATCTAATCAAAAAAAAATTATGGTTGCTTGCACTGCAAAAAAGGCTAGCTACGCCCCTGTGTCTACAATCTAATTAAAATTATATCTTTAATAACTTTCCATTTTCTGACATCTTCCGTGCCATGTCGGAAAATGAGGAGCTATTAATTAACGATAGAGTTTTAATTGGATTGAACAAACACAGCATATAACTTATTTTATGTCAAAGGAAGGGGAAATGGTATGAATGGAATACTGTCAGTGTGAATGGCGTTTATAATTGGTGATTAATTGGATTTATTGATTTACGTGAACTGAGCAATATTTCAGATTTTTATTCTAGACAAGAAGATCATGTTTGCAAACAAAAGGTGACCATATTTGTGGAAAGTTAAGATTGCCATAAAGAAAAAGGGATATAACGGACTTAGTCAGGAAGTTCAATAATAATGGGCTGCTGCAGGGTGCCGTCTTAACACATGGGCACGACGGACATTTGCCCGAGGGCCCCAGTAGCGTAGGGGTCCCATGCTGATCTATATATGTTGTGGACGGCATATTTTGTAATATTTAAACACTGATTTTGATTGAAGTACCAATACAATAAATATATGTTAAATTTTATCGACCATTTATATTTTATTCCTGTGAGTGGTTGTGTAGGTAGGGGCTCCAGTCTGACACTGCTTAACCTGGGGACCTACACAGGGGCGGGTCCAGGATTTCAAGTTAGGGGGAGCATTTAAACTAATCGCGGCGAGCGAAGCGAGGCGCGAAAATTTTTGGGGTATTTCGTGTAAAAAAATCACGATTTTACGCAAAAAAATCATATTTTTTCCAATTTTAGGGGGAGCGCGCGCCGGGTGTGCCCCTGCTATGATGCTGTTAAGATGGTCTTGGCTCTATGGAGAAACCGGTTTTCTTGAGGATAAACGTCCTGGAAATGTTATTGTATTTAAAATTACTTGATTATTTCATTAAATCAACTTTCTAAGATCAATGCATGGTTCATGTGTGAATTTGTTAGTTGGAGCGTATTCTTAATTATCACATCTCATCTTAAAGGACACACGACACTAAAGTTCACCCCTTGCTTTTAGCAGGACTGTCTTAACAACATAACAGGATCCTGGGAAAAACAGTGCACTGGGACCCTACCTGCACAATTACTCACAAAAATAACAATGTAAATGGTCAATAAAATTAAACATATATTTATTGTATTGTTATTTCCAACAAAATAAGTGTTTAAACATTAAAACAAACATGCCGTACACAACATGCATAGATTAACATGGGGCCCCTATGTTCGTTAGGCCCCCGGGCAACTGCCCAGTGTACCCATGCTTTAAGACGGCACAAGAATTTCGTGGGGTTTTGTGTTGCTCAATCTTTAGAGTTCTGAGCTGTGATATGTAGATCATTGTTTGTCCTTTCTCTTTTAATGGATGACTTTAAATGGATTAGTAACTTGTCAACCATTATTTGTCTTTTTGACCATTTGCTTTTAGCTATTGCACTGTCTGTTATGTGATTTGTGACTTCTGATTATCCCTTAGTTATCTTCTGATTACCCCTTTGTTATCTTCTAATTGCCCAATTGTCATCTTCTGATTACCTCTTTGCTATTACCCCTTGCTATCTTCTGATTATCCCCTTTGTTATCTTCTGATTATTTCTTTGTTATCTTCTCATTACCCCCTTGTTATCTTCTGATTACCCATTTGTTATCTTTTGATTACCAATGTGTTATCTTCTGATTACCAATTTGTTGTTATCTGATTATATCTTTGTTACCTTCTAATTGTCCCATTGTTATCTTCTGATTACCCCTTAATTATATTCTGATTACACTATTTGTTATTTTCTTATTATCTCTTTGTTATCTTCTGATTACCCCCTTGTTATCATCTGATTATACCCTTGGTGTTATTTTCTGATTATCTCTGTCATCTTCTAATTACCTTTTGTTATCTTCTTATTATCTCTTTGTTATCTTCTGATCACCCTTTGGTATCTTTATTACTCCTGTGTTATCTTCTGATACCCTTTTGCCATCCTCTGATTACCCCTTTGCTATCC
>MJUT01028760.1:210621-248077 GCA_002080005.1 Gigantidas platifrons | reverse complement strand
TAAATGGATTAGTATCTTGTCAACCATTATTTGTCCTTTCTCTTTTAATGGATGACTTTAAATGGATTAGTATCTTGTCAACCATTATATGTCTTTTTGACCATTTGCTTTTAGCTATTGCACTGTCTGTTATGTGATTTGTGACTTATGATTATCCCTTTGTTATTTTCTGATTACCCCTTTGTTATCTTCTAATTGTCCAATTGTCATCTTCTGATTACCTCTTTGCTATTACCCCTTGCTATCTTCTGATTATCTCCTTTTTTACCTTCTGATTACTTCTTTGTTATCTTCTGATTATCCCTTTGTTATCTTCTGATTACCCCTGTGTTATCTTCTGATTACCCATTCATTATCTTTTGATTACCAATGTGTTATCTTCTGATTACCAATTTGTTGTTATCTGATTATATCTTTGTTACCTTCTAATTGTCCCATTGTTATCTTCTGATTACCAATTTGTTATCTTCTGATTACCCCTTAATTATATTCTGATTACACCATTTGTTATTTTCTTATTATCTCTTTGTTATCTTCTGATTACCCCCTTGTTATCATCTGATCATACCCTTGGTGCTATTTTCTGATTATCTCTTTGTCATCTTCTAATTACCTTTTGTTATCTTCTTATTATCTCTTTATTATCTTCTGATCACCTTTTGGTATCTTTATTACTCCTGTCTTATCTTCTGATACCCGTTGGTATCTTTATTACTCCTGTCTTATCTTCTGATACCCTTTTGCCATCCTCTGATTACCCCTTTGCTATCCTCTGAATATCCCTTTGATGTCCTCTGATTGCCCTTTGTCATCTTCTGATTACCCCTTTGCTATCCTCTGATTACCTCTTTGCTATCCTCTGATTACACATTTACTATCCTCTGATTACCCCCTTTGATTATCCTTTTGCTATCTTCTTTTTACCCCTTTGTCATCTTCTGATTACCCCTTTGTTATCTTCAGATTACCCTTTTGCTATCCTCTGATTACCCCCTTTGCTATACTCTGATTACCCCTTTGCTGTCCTCTGATTACCCCTTTGCTGTCCGCTGAATACCCCTTTGCTATCCTCTCATTACCCCTTTGCTGTCCTCTGATTACCCCTTTGCCATCCTCTGAATACCCCTTTGCTATCCTCTGAATATCCATTTGATGTCCTCTGATTACCATTTTGTTATCCTCTGATTACCCCTTTGCTATCCTCTGATTACCCTTTTGCTATCCTCTGATTACTCCTTTGCTATCCTCTGATTACATCTTTGCTGTCCTTTGATTACCCATTTACTATCCTCTGATTACACCTTTGCTATCCTTTGATTACCCTTTTGCTATCTTCTTGTTACCTCTTTGTCATCTTCTGATTACCCCTTTGTTATCTTCAGATTACCCTTTTGCTATCCTCTGATTACCCATTTGCTATCCTCTGATTACCCCCTTTGCTATCCTCTGATTACCCCTTTGCTGTCCGCTGAATACCCCTTTGCTATCATCTCATTACCCCTTTACTGTCCTCTGATTACCCCTTTGCTGTCCTCTGATTACCCCTTTGCTATCCTCTGATTACCCCTTTGTTATCCTCTGATTACCCCTTTGCTATCCTCTGATTACCCTTTTGCTATCCTCTGGTTACCCCTTTGTCATCTTCTGATTACCCCTTTGCTATCCTCTGATTACCCCCTTTTGCTATCCTCTGATTACCTACCCCTTTGCTATCCTTTGATTACCCCTTTAATGTCCTTTGATTACCCCTTTACTGTCCTCTGATTACCCCTTTGCTATCCTCTGATTACCCCCTTTGCTATTCTTTGATTACCCTTTTGCTATCTTCTGGTTACCCCTTTGTTATCTTCAGATTACCCTTTTGCTATCCTCTGATTACCCCTTTACTATCCTCTGATTACCCTAATGACACCATCAATCTTTTCTGAGGTTTAATCTGACACTTCTAGGCATATGGCATCTTATTTGCAAAGACTATAATATGACAACAGTTGGTAAGTCTATTAAATAGTTCATTATCTGACGAAGAAAACAATAATATTTTTGATAAAGTATCAGATTTCATGTAGAAATAAAAGTGCTTTTATTGAAATATATGACTCAGACCATTGTATTATAGTGTGTAACAGGGATTTACAACTACCTGTGCAATCAGTGCCTATCAACACTAAAGTTGTGAGTTCAAATCCCATGCATAGAGAGGTGTACTCGTAACAACATTATGTGATAAAGTTTGTCAGTGTCTTGCGACAGGTTGGTGGTTTTCTCCGGGTACTCCGTCTTCCGCCACGAATAGAACTGACCGCCATGATATAGCTGAAATATTGTTGAAAGTGGCGTTAAACATCATAACTATAACCCCCTAGGTCTATAGTAGGTAACAAGAATATGTAATTACTTCTGAACTGCTGCAGTTCCCATCCTTTTCAATTATTTCTGTTTACAAGACAAACTGTTGATGCTTAGGGACCGACCATTTAACTTGCAGGGGCTGGGGTTATGGGTTTTTTTTTTCGTTCAGAATTTTTTTTTCGGACAACACGAGAGTTAGAATATTTTTTTTTGTCGCGCAAAGCGCAAGCTTTATTTTTTTCCAGAATTTAACATTAGGTTATATGACAAAAACTCTGAATCAAATTATTTTTTTTTTCTCCACCAAAACCAGAATATTTTTTTCAGCAACATTGGGAATCAGAATATTTTTTTAGGAAAAAAACCATAACCCCCCCCACCTTCAAGTTAAATGGTCGTTCCCTTATGAATGGTATATGTTGGTTTTAAAGTACATTTGTTATAGATCATAGGAGAAATGGATTTATATAAGCATGTGGCTTGTTTCCGAATCTCATTCATGTAAACTTG
Organism: Gigantidas platifrons; assembly: GCA_002080005.1. NCBI lineage: Eukaryota > Metazoa > Mollusca > Bivalvia > Mytilida > Modiolidae > Gigantidas > Gigantidas platifrons. Next base: position 245,215 of record MJUT01028760.1, on the reverse strand, counting down.
TGTTGTATAATCAGCTTGTGCTTGTTTAATAAAATGAATATTATTTAAACTAACAGTTGTTAAGTAGGTGATACACGATTTTATTGCTTAGATAAAAATACGGTGGTTGCTAAGCGATGAAGTCTTTCTTGCAACTACAGTGAAACCTGTCTAAACCAGGGGCGGATCACCCGTCGCCCCCCCCCCTAAAATTTGAAAAAAAAAATGAATTGTTTGTGTAAAATCGTGATTTTTCACACGAAATACCTCAAAAATTTTCGTGCCTCCCTCCGATCGCCGCCAATTTTTTAAGTGTGCCCCCCACTAACTTGAAATCCTGGATCCGCCCCTGTAAACCCTGAGTAAACCGAAAACCTGCCTAAACCAGACAGACTTTACAGTCCCATCTACTAAATGTCTATGTAATTTGAACCTGTGTAAACCAAACACCTGTCTAAACTGAACAAATTCTTCAGTCCCAAAGGGGTTCAGTTTAGACAGGTTTTACTGTAATTTCTTCGACATTATATATATATATTGCCATTGTTATTTGCCGACACCTGGTCTCTCACGAAAACCATTAATTTCTTTGGTTTAGGTTTGATTTGGTTTATGGTGTTTATTTAACGCCACTTTCAACAATATTATAGTTATATTGTGGCGGTCAGTTTTATTGGTGGAGGAAACAGGAATACCCGGAGAAAACCACCGACCTGCCGCAAGTCACTGACAAACTTTGTCACATAATGTTGTATCGGGTACACATTGCCATGAACGGTGTTCGAATTCACAAAGTTAGTGGTGATAGGCACTGATTGCACAGATAGTTGTAAATCCAACTACCATACGATCAAGACCACAACGTCCCCTTAATCTATTTGGATGTTTATGAATAATTGATATCGAGTCTATTAGAACTACCAATTATGTTTTTTTATATACTTTGGCATACAACCAAAAAATTCTACCCTCTCAGCGATTGTCGTGGTGGAGATCGTAAGGTAGTTTTATTTAGATCTACCTCTGTAATCTGTGTCTATCATCATTAAAGCTGAGAGTTCGAATTCTGCTCATTGTAAGATGTGCTCAATACAACATTACATTATGTGATGATGTGTGACAGGTCGGTGGTTTTTCCCGGCTACCCCATTTTCCTGCTCCAATAAAATTGACCGGCACCGGCAGGATATAACTGAATTATTGTTGAAAATGGCGTTAAGCACCCCCATCCCCCCCGTCTAACTTCTCATATAGCACAGTCAAACCTGTCGTAATCTTCCACTGTAACATTGAAATAGGGTCAGATAAATTAATCTGAGATGGTGCAATTTATTGCTAAAAAGGGGTGGTCACCTATGAGTACAAACTGTGCTCCTCTTCCCGCCGACTTGTTCCTTTATTCGTATGAGGCAGACTTTATACAAGGGCTTCTCAAGAAAAACAAAAAGAAGCTAACCCGATTCTTTAATTTCACGTTCCGCTATATAAATGATGTCCTTTCACAAAATAATTCTAGGTTTGGTGATTTCGTTGATCACATCTATCCCATTGAGCTTAAAATAAAGGATACCACAGATACAGATAACGCTGCTTCATACCTTGACCTATACCCCGAAATTGACAGCGAGCAGCGTGCGGTTAAGAACGAAACTTTACTGCAAAAGAGATGATTTCAATTTTCTCATTGTGATCTTTCCATTCATATGTAACAACATTCCAGCAGCACCTGCATATGTAGTATATTATTTCTCTCAGTTGATACGATGTCCCAGAGTTTGTGGTTCCTATCAGGATTTCCTTGATAGAGGGTTGCTGCTAACAAGGGAGCTACTGAACCAAGGGTTCGTCTTAGTTAAGTTGAATTCATCACTTCGAAAGTTCTAGAGTCACCACCATGACTTGGTTGACCGTTATGGAATATCTGTGTCACAAATGACCACGGTTATGTTCCACTTGTCGTAAACACTTCCCAGTCCTTTCCTCATTCATGACTTATCACCGGGTTTGTAAATAGATTAACACGACGGGTGTCACTAGTGGGGCAGGAACTGTTTATCTTTTCGGAACACCTGAGTTTTTATTGGGGTTAGTGTTACTTGATCTTTAGCTTTATGTGTATGTTTTGTAGATCGTTGTTTGTACGTTTTCTTTTGGCCATTGTGTTGTCAGTTCTTCGATATACGGATTCTGATTAACCCCTTTGGTATCTTCAAACTCTTCTTAAAGCAGGTTTTACTGTTGACCATTTAGTTAACTATTACCAAGCACTGGTTTAGTTTAAACATATTTTATTAACTCAAATGTGTAAAAAATGATAAGACACAAGCTAAACAAACTTATGAAGTCTTCTATATACAACAAGTTACAACATTATTTGATAAAGCATGCATACATATCAGGGGCGGATCCAGAATTTCAAGTTAGGGGGCGCACTTAAAAAAAATCGTGCAGAGCAGAAGGAGGCGCAAAAATTTTGGGGGTATTTCGTGTGAAAATCACGATTTTACGCAAAAAAAAAATCATATTTTTTCCAATTTTAGTGGGGGGGGGGGGTGCACCCCACCCCCCCTTGAATCTGCCCCTGCATATGCACATTTCTTACATTAATACATGTATGTGTAAATTGAACAAGAACAGAGAATGGAGAAAGGAATGAGAGAGAGAGAGGTTGGTGGTGATGGTGTGTGCGATTGTTCTGTTGGTGATCAACTACTAGACAACAAGAAACCTTTCAGACCTTTTTATATATTCAAACACGTGCTTAAAATAATTTTGTTGTTCATTTTGCGAGTGTTGTATTACCAGAGGTCAAAAGTTTGAGGTCCAAAACACAATAATTAGGTAGACAGCTGAGATTGTTAAACAATGTATGTCTCATATTTATATACATTGTACTTATCTACATTGTAGATCTATAACACCAAACCTCGCGTTCGTGTTTACAATCAACATTTTTATTTAATTTTGTTCATCTATTTTGTTAATCGTTAAAAAATATATGTAAGGCCACTCCAAATTAAATACTTGTTCTTCGGACCCACTCGCACCTTAAAATTCAGATAGAAAATTTCGACAAAAAATGTTTCCTCACCATTTCTTCAACATTCCCTCTTCATGTTTCATGATTTTTAAACAATTTAAAATAAAAAAAAGTCGCCCCCTTATAAAATTATCTTGAATTCTCATTTAAAAACACAAAAATGAGGGGAAAAATGTTTAATAAATAAAAAAAGTGTCGCTCGCTTGTTCAAGGTTTTAGCGCCTCCAAAAATTCAATTTTCAGAAAAAAAAAATAATTAAAAAAATTTCGCTTGCCCGCTCCATTTTTTTAATGAAAAAATCCGAAGAACAAGTAATCAATTTGGAGTGGCCTAACAAACAGAATACAATTTCGAAATAAAACCCACATGAAATGCTAGGGCTCATGGTAGACCAACGCTAGTTTTAAAATCATTAAGTTAATTATCACAAAAGCCTACACAATGTTATAACGGGTTTAACATTGCTTTTTAAACTCTCTTATCTAGTATACATGTATATTGTCGTGACAGACTATCACACATCCAGCTGGTGTTAACAGCACGTATCCTTCAAATTACTGAATATCATCTGTCTGGAAAGGTCGGATATCGACACTTTAACACACAGCTTATAATTAACATGCTTTGACGGACAGCTGGCGTGCTAAACACTTTGACACAAAACTTATATATAATTAACATGTTTAAATGTATAGGGTAATTCTCCTGCTGTATCTGACATTTCTGTCTCAATGTTAACGTTCTACCGTTAACACAGTAGACGTAGCAAAACAGAAATACCATATTATATATATGGAAAGCAATTGGAGTCAACTGTCTTAAGTGGTACTCAATTCCCAATTTTTGTATTCTAAATGACAGCTTAACAGGTTTGAATGCATATTAATTGTAAGTCACAAGCTGTATCTGGCCCTTCTGTCTCGACGTTCTACCGTTAACACACTAGAAAAGTGGAAATATTATATACATATGGAAAGCCATTGGAGTCAAGAAGAGTTTGAAGAGACTAAAGAGGTAATCAGAATCCGGTACGTAAATCAAAGGACAGACAACACATGTACAATGGCAAAAAGACAAATAACGATCTACAAAACATTACAGAGAAAACTAAAGATCGAGCAACACGAACACACTAAAAACTGGAGGTGAACTTAGGTGACCCGGTAGGGTTATCAATCAACTGTCTTCGTGCTGAATTCCCCATTTTTGTACATTTGTATTCTAAATTTATCATTCCTATTTCTAAAATATTCCTAATCTTTATTTGTTCCTTTTTGACTGTTTTTTTTTTTTCATTGGGGATTCTATCTTTATCATTCACTACAATAAATACAGATTAATACATGGGCATTTCCATATTGGCCTGAGAACAAGTCGAAGGCCAATATGGGTGTCTCAGGATGATAACCAGGCCAATATGGAAATGCCCATGTATTAAACTGTTTATTATATACTTCCGACATCTGCAGACGTAAACACCGGAAGTTGCTTATTTTGTCTGAAACGCACGAGGGGCACCTAATAACCGGTTATTTTCCCGGGGTGTGAAAATATGGACAGTTTACTTCCGGTCATATTGGTCATACAAAAATGCCTTTATTTTAACTAAGTATGTAATAAACATAAATATAAAATATAGTGTGCAGTGTTGCAGGGCAAAATTAAACTGGAAATATCAGTGGATGGATGAGTCATGACAGATGTCAAGACAGGCCATACTAAAGCTCCCTTGGCATTAACATCAGTCAGCTAAAATATATACAATAATAGAATTTGTCTGTTTTTAGAAATCATAAGTATATGTACATGTCAATTATTTCATGTTTAGGTTTATGGTGTTTAACGCCAATTTCAACAATATTTCAGTTTCATCATGGCGGTTAGTTTTATTGATGGGGGAAACCAGGGTATCCGTAGAAAATCACCGACCTCTCGCAAGTCAGACAAACTTTATAACATAATGTTGTATTGAGTACACCTCGCCATGAACCGGGTTCGAATTCATAACTTTAGTTCAATCAAAAGATATTCTAGACTAGTTGCATATACCAGCTTAAGTACACGTATCTAATACAAAGCTCAAAAGGGGACATAGCTCCCACATACCGGTAATTGGCATCTATGAAAACTCCGTTACGCACCGTACATGCTCATATCTTACCAAGACATCATACCAAATACCAACTATGGTACCTTAGAATGTAGTTCCTTTTATCTTGCATTGACTGAATAAATTTTAGTTATTTTTATACTTTTTTGTCACTGTTCTAGTACCTGATTCATGTTGAGCAACCATTAGAAATAGTAACAGTACTAGTATTGTAACATAGTGATCAGTGGTGAGGGGCCAATTGGTTTGTACAAGTTTTCTGGGAATTGATAATGAAGAAATACACCTAATATATTTTTATTATAAGTCTGGACGTCACAAAAGACACCATCATAATCGATTAGAGCGATGCTTGTTTCTGTTCTTTTTAGACAATTTGGCAGTTGTTTTAGGTTTTTTTTGCACTGCAGGATAAACACAATATACATGCATGTGCAGAATCAACAAAAATAAAATTTGTTTGGACTTGCAGGGAAACACGACAGAAATGCGCTGCAAAGGCTTGCTTTTGTATACAAAATGTATTATATATAAATAGATTATATATTTTTCTGACAATGTATGTATATTGCATATAAATTATAATACACAGGGGCCGTCATGGTCGTAAGCACATGGTAGTTGGATTTATAACTACCTGTGCTATCAGTGCCTATCACCACTTAAATTGTAGGTTCGAATTCAGCTAAGGCGAGGTGTATTTGTTACAACATTATGAGATAAAGTTTGTCAGTGACTTGGTGGTTTTCTCCGTTAACTCCAGTTTCCTCCACCAATAAAACTGACCGCCACGATATAACTGAAATATGTTTGAAAGTGGCATTAAACACAATAACCCTAACTCCTCTATATAATTTAATTACAATACAAGACTGATTACATGTTTTAAGCTTTATTAACAAAATGGTGACATGTACTGGTAAATGAATATCACTTTTAAACACTTGTCTATGATAAAACAACACAGAATTATCATCTTCATCAAGCATTTCTCCACACCTTACAACGTCAGTGGATTTTAAATGGATTGACAATGTGATGATGATGATGTTGTAACTAAAATGTTATAAATAGATCCTCTTCTTCTTCATTCGTAACCTCTGAAAAATACAAGAGTGGCTCAATATTATTAAATGTTCTTCTTTATTTTTCACAAGTACAATCAAACCTGTACTAAGAGGTTCCCGTCAAGAGAAAGAAAAAGTGGCCTTATGAGGCAGGTGACCTCTTAAGAGGTTTAATTAATATGAAATTTTCTATAACAGGTGGGGGGAGTGACCTTTTAATACAAGTGACTGCTTAATGGGGGTAACCTTATGGGAAGGTTTGACTGTATTATGAAAAATACAAGAATTGCTAGACATTATCAAAAGTTCTTTTTTTTTTTTTATACAAGTACAGTCAAACCTGTATTAAGAGGTCACCTCCAGGAGAAAGAAAAATGGCCTTATAAGGCAGGTGACCTCTTAAAAGAGGTTCAATTCAACAACCATTGTACTGAGACCCTTATCCCTTGTATCAATTATGAAAAGAAAGTTTAAACAGAGATGGTCAACAATTCCACCAATATCAACAAAACCAATAATCACCACTCACCTTAACTCAGTGAACACAATAAAAGAACCACCTAGCGCATGAATACGCGACGTATCCCCCCGCACTTGCATAATATTTAGCTTTATATATTTATAGAAAGCAGCCTTGCAGTCTTAATGTATAACATACTTACAAGCCACATGCAAAGATTATTCAAATCTATCCATGTTTACTAAAGTTATCGCGTAAACAATACACAATTCTCAAAATTGGTGATTTTTCAACCAAAAACTAAGATTTTCCCCCAAAACCCTCACTTCAAATACTTCCATGTTAGAATCCATCCAAGATAATGATAATTACAAGCCACATGCAAAAAATTATTCAAATTTATCCATGTTTACTAAAGTTATCGCGTAAACAAAACTCAATTCTCAAAATTGTTGATTTTTCAACCAAAAACTAAGATTTCCCCCCAAAACCCTTGCTTCAAATATTTCCATGTTAGAACCCATCCAAGATAATGATAATTACAAGCCACATACAAAAAATTATTCAAATCTATCCATGTTTATCGCGTAAACAAGAAAGTGTGACGGATGGACAGACAGACGGCCGCTATTACTATATCCCCTCACCGCTATCGCGGGGGGATAAAAAAGAATTACTATGACATATGACGTTGAAATATCCAGGTGTTGGCTTGGGACAGGCACAAACATGTGGCAGGGTTAAGCCTCATAATGAACGGTGTGGCCTCTCTTGAGGAGGACAATCTAGCAGTACTTTACTATCTTTGGCCTGACAAGAGGGGTGGTCTTTGGGTGGGAGAGGCTTCAAAATAGGGAGTCTACTGTACATTATGAAAAGAAAGTCTAAACAGTGATGGTAAAAAATTCCACTAATATAGACAAAACCAACAATCACCTCTCATCTGTTAACTCACCAAACACAAAAAAGGCAACTACATATGATGCTGAAAATACAGGTCCTGGCTTGGGACAGACACAAAACTGTGGCGGGATTAAATCGATTAACAGGTTCCCAACCCTCCCTAAAGTTTCTTGATACCTGAATCTCCAACAGCAATACATATTAAAATAAACCATAAAAAACCTGCACAGATTCGCTTCCACATGTAGACAAACAAAAAAGAATAGTTGTCCTACTAACCGATAACTGACATCTATTCAAAGGTGAAATTGTAAAAAAAAAATCAAGCTTTGTAAAATAGGTGATAATAGGTGCAAAAAAAAAAATGTGTCAAAACCCAATTACCTACATGTACCAACCTACATGTAAATCATAAATTAACCTATAATACAGGTCAATTTACGATATAATCACGACTTCCCAGACTCTAATAACATTAATTTACAATATTTACATGTATTTTGAAAACAAATAGAAATAAGAATTCTCTCATGATATATATATATTCATAGAACTAAATTGCTAATATATGCTATAACAGGAATTAAATTATAGCCATTTTGTCATAATTACATGATAATCCAGGAAGAAAATTACATGCTATATCTATTTATAGAACTAAATTGTCATTAAATGCTATAACAGGAAGAAAATTATATTATCATCACATTATTTATCCCAACTGTTAAAAATATTGCCTTTTCATTGGCTACAAAGTGCCCTTTTCAATAATTGTATCCCCCCTCCTTGAAATCATGTGATTTGGTGCAAGCCCCGAAATTTTTTTGTATCACGTCTCCGTGATTTGTATCCCACCTGCGGGGAGCCTCGTTTCATTGCGTCATCATCAGACGACAGAAACAGATAAACAATATGGCTGCCGCCAGATTCTCCTCACGTACGGAGGACGAAATTGCTGTCCTTAGGACGGAATTAAATGCTAAAAGCACCATAAAGGCTAATAAGAGAGCAGCGGCGAAGTTCCGGTCACAGCTTGGTGAAAAGAACCAGCCGACGGATTTTGAAAACTTCGACAAAGTAAGGTTGAACCACAGGCGCTTGTGTAGAGTCAAAAATATTGTCGCTATGTACATAAAATATCACAAGGTCGGACTCACTCCTACTACCCCTGTCACTTAAACCGCTATTTCCCATGTCAAAATGTTGATAGGACACAAATCGCCTACTGATTTGCATAGTGAAATGATTTTTCTTCAAGGAAAATCCGTTTTTTATATCTTCCTACCTTCTACACCCCCATACTGACAGATAATCCTCAGATTTTGTTGACACACGACATATCGTGGGCTGCAAAAGCGAAATTAGGTCGTGTGACGTCTTTCCGCCTTTCGGTCGTTCTCCAGTTTTATCATATATAAATACTAAACACCAGAAATTCCAAATTCAAATTACAGGGTGCCAAAATATGAACTTCTCATGTATGTTTTGTAAGAAAATAATAAAACCCGAGAACGGTGGACGACGGACGCTTACCCATGACAAAAGCTCACATAACCTTTATCTCTTATAGTTTTTGAAATAAAGGACGAAGAGTACAAAATATGCCTAATTTGCATAATCGGTATAAATCGGCTGAAAGAAAAATTTCACAAAAAAAACCCGTAATATATGTTAAACTACTCATTGCAATGTAGCTGCAGCTAAAATTTGAGCTCATTTTGACTTATGCTAAAGCAGCAATAGACAACTGAAATTTCCTCCCCTCCTTTTTTCTATTTTTAACCATCTTGGTTTGAAGTCGGGATCACTGGACACAATATTGAAAGGGGGCCATTCAAGGACCATTCCACCAAAGTTTGGTTGCAATTGACCCAGTAGTTTCTGAGGAGAAGATTAAAATGTGAAATGTTGACGGACGGACGACAGACGACGGACGAAAAGTGATGGCAATAGCTCACATGACCCTTTGGGTCAGGTGAGCTAAAAAGGGTGCACTCGACTTGCAGCTGCAAGTGACAAAGTTTACCAATTGCTTGCCCATGGTCGGTGGTTCTCCGGCTTCCTCCACCACTAAAACTGGTCACCATGATATAGCTGAAATATTGTTGAAAGTGGCGTTAAACACCAAAAATCAAATAAAAAATCAATCATTTGATTCAGATCGGTGAAAATCTGTAATATTATATCATAGTCAACAATGTACATGAGGCTGTCTATATGCATGTATATTTTTACAGAAAATTTTCTTTTCTGTTTATTCATATGATCCATGAAACTGAAAGTAAGAACAGAATAGTGTGTAAAATCTTCATTTGATTTCACAAAAATAGATTTGATTTGATTTGATTTTTGGTGTTTAATGCCACTTTCAACAATATTTCAGCTATATCATGGCGACCAGTTTTAGTGGTGGAGGAAGCCGGAGTACCCGGAGAGAACCACCGACCATGGGCAAGCAACTGGTAAACTTTATCACTTGCGGTTGCGAGTCGAGTGCACCACAAAAATAGATGTATCAAAAAAATAAAAAACAAAAAACAAAAAATAAGAAAAACAACAAAAATAAAAGAAGGGAGAAAGAAAAATGAAAACAAAATTGTGTAGCTGTATTCTTTTTTGTTCTGTTTAAATTAAACAGATTTATATAATCATTTTATTGAATTCTGCTTTTTCAGGTGACAAGTCTGTGTCTTCTTTAGCTGTATACCAACGAGTCAGTGACCAGGAGAAGATGGCCATGGGAAATTCTATTACATCGCACATCAGCTCAGCAAGTTCGGGTACACTACCACTTCCAGCACCAGAAATGAGACTGGCTCTCCCAGCTCCAGAGGTGAGACCTGCACTACCAGCCCCAGAGATTAGACCTACACTTACAGTTCAAAATATTATGCCAGCACTTCCAAATCAAGAGAGTGGACCAGCGTTTCCAGGTTCTGAGATTAGTCTAGTCATAGATGTAACTGAAGGTGCATATACATGTAAAAAGTTCATTTTGTACTCGCCTTTGGCGAGTTGTCGAGCGGAGATTTCACACCCTGTATTTGTAATGATGAACATGTATTAATTTTTGCATCTGTCTGTCAGTCTGTTGCATTTCAGGCATTTTTGCCGGGTCCACTTGTTGGTGAAAATGTATTACTCAAGTATTAGTATATCCAGGCAATGCCTTTATGGAGATTTTCGTATTTTTATTTACTAATTTAATGTTTCAAAACCAAAAAAAAAAAACAAACAACAAAAACAAACCAGAACTAAAGAAGATAAAAAACAAAAACAAACAAAAACAAAAACAAAAACAAAAACAAAAACAAAAACAAAAACAAACAAACAAACAAACAAACAAAACAAAAACAAATCAATAAAAGAAATATTTTGTGATTATGAGGTATAACATATGCATATCAACCAGTAAAAAGGTCTATACTTAGTTAAAAAGGATCTTACACCTAAAACAAAAGGTAACAACATTATTGTATGGTAAATATGTTTGCTTAGTTGTTCTGGTCACAATTCTAAATTGTATTTATTTCTTCTATTTTCAGAGGAAAGGCAAGCACTTCGGCCATACAATGTATCTACAAGATATACTGTGCGACTTTTCTGATATTCATGATAATTCTCCTTCAGTCGCAAACACAGACTTTATCACATACAAAAACATTATCCAGCACTTCAGGGATGTTCAATTCTTGTAGGATTGGAAATGTGACAATTAACATTAATGTTTCAAAGTGAACTGACACTGTGATAATACTGCCAAAATTATTGTTATCGTTATTGTTATGAATTACAATATTATCAAGTTGTTTTAAACTATATTATTGGTTTTATTTTTTTCCATCCACTAAAAAAAAAAAAAAAACAGTTCAAGGCCACCAACAGGCACAGATAAATTTGTTAGTCATTTACAGAGGGTTAGAGAATGGATGCTTGGAAATTTCATCGCCGGGATAAATTCATCATACAGTCAGTTACAGGGGGAATACGGGAATATATGGAGTGCCTGAAAAAATTTCGTATGGAGGCTCGGCTAACGCCTCACCTGATACGAAATTTTTTCAGGCACTCCATATATTCCGGTATCCCCCCTGTAACTGACTGTATAACTAATAATATCTATATATAGAACTATATTGACAATACATGATATGAGAGTATATATGTTAATTACATATTGTCATTTTGTCATTTATACCGCTACCTGATATTCCAGGAAATAAATTACAGTTCGGAATATGATGCAACCAAAACAACAACAAAACACACAAAGATAGGAATAATAAAAACAACGATTGTAAGGATACGTAACAGAAACGTTTCCAAAAAATATGATTAGACAAATTATTTGTAAAATAAAATGTATTGTAGTATTTCAATTCTGTCAAATAGTAATATTTTAAACAATTCTTGGGTCCATTTTGATAGAAGTGTGGTCCAGTTCTGAAAGGTAAGGTCCATTAGTTTTTACTGAGTCAGTGTTTGTTGTTTAATGCCAAATGGGCAATTTTTCAGCTATATCATGGCGAGAACAAGTTAAATTTGACGAGATGATAATGATGTCCACTTTGTACTAGATTAAAACACTGAGTTGGATTTTCATAGTGCTAGCTCACTGAAACAACAGTCCACGTGTAGCCATGTTGCTCCCTAAAAAAAAGCATATTTCCACAAATAATACAATGTCTGATACTTACTTTATTAAATGTGCTATTTCCCAGTTTGTTTCAGGTTGAACAGGAGGTTTTACAACTGCTCCATCTTTTGTAACTATAGCGATTTCATACTGAAAAAGAAATGCATTTTATATGAGGAAGCCTGCGAGTGATTGTTGTTCAATGCCAAGAGAGCAATTCATTTAGCTGTAAATCTAACGACAATACGAAAACGACCACATGGTTCAAAAAGAAATTTATATCTTGACCAACACTTTTTTATTTGTTAAAGGAAACAGTTTAAATAAGGCCAAGGGTAAAATTTGTGTGTTGATGTAAGTAAAACCAATACAGTTTTCTTAATATGCTATCTACATGTATATAATAAATATATATAATAAAAATATACATGTACATGAAATGTAAAAAATGTTTAGGGGCTGTCGTGATCGTATGGTAGTTGGATCTACAACTATCTATGCAATCGGTGACTATCACCACCAACGTTGTGAGTTCAAATCCCGCTCACTTAGCGAGGTGTACTCAATACTACATTATGTGATAAAGTTCGTCAGTGACTTACGGCAGGTGATCAGTGGTTTACTCAAACAATAAAACTGACCCCCACTATGTAACTGAAATATTGTTGAATGTGACATTAAACAACATAAACCAAACCTAATTTTATATGCTATTATACATCTGAAAGTTGATTTTACTATTGATTTCATTGGCTACGGTCTTAGCAACTGCTTTCGATAACCTTTTATAATCACATTCCGAATCTGACACAGATAAATATAGGTCAGGACTCACGTTAATTAATTATAAGTTCACAACATCTGGCAGAGTGCCAAAATCCATATAAATATAGGTCTCGTTAATATAAGTTTTTAACTCCTGAAAAAGTGCAAAATATATATATATTTTTTGTAGGTCAATTTTTTATATGAGTACAACACCTGGCCAAGGGTCAAAATTTATGGGGGTCAGATTTTTTTTTTTTATAAGATTCAGACACTTGGCACAAAGACAATGGCACAGGAAAAATTTACATTACAAAATGTAAAATTTTTTCTTATTGGATATTCATCTTCTTTTAAAATAACTTATCTTGGTAATAGTTTGGTTTGGTTTATGGTGTTTAATGCCACTTTCAACAATATTTCAGTTATATCGTGGCAGTCAGTTTTATTGGTGGAGGAAACCGAAGGACCCTGAGAACACCACACACCTGCCGCAAGTCACTGACAAACTTTATCACATAATGTTGTATCAAGTACACCTCGCAATGAACGGGATTCGAACCCACAACATTAAAGGTGATAGGCACTGATTGCACAGGTAGTTGTAAATCCAACTACCATACGATCAAGACCATATGACTACCCCTGAATTACTAAATTTTGATTTCAATTTAAGTAGGGATTTATAAACCTAAGAAATGCAGATATTAATGGCTGCCATCTTGGAATTCTAATCAACACAAAAAACAAAGGTATTGTAAAGAACTTTCCATTTTAGGTGGATGCAAAAAAAATCTAAATTTTGTAAAAGACCATCTAAAAATTATTCATATACTGTCTAGATTCAATCAAATTTCTAGTTTCTGAGTAATTTTTTCTTCATTTAATGGTCCTATGTTAAAACTTAGTCTGATGAAGGTGGCCATCTTAGATTTCTGATCATCATAAATTTAGAACGACCTGAAATTTTTAGAGTACCATATAAGGAATATTCCTACCATGGAAAAAATACATCACATATGTGGCATCTGAGAAAACTTTTGGTAGAAGAGCTTGAAGATACCAAAGGGGAAATCAGAATCAATAAATTGATGCAGGACAAACAACACAATGGCCAAAAGAAAAAGTATAAAAGAACAAACAATGATCTACAAAACACTACACAGAAAACTAAATATCGAGTAACACGAACCCTACTAAAAACCGGGGGTGAACTCAGGTGCTCTGGAAGGGTAAGCAGCTCCTTCCCCACTAATGGCACCCATCGTGTTAATTTAGTTACAAAAATTAAGAAATTAAGCCAATCAGAAAGCTTCATTGGCCCCAGCAGCCATGTGGAATATCCAAATGAAACGAAAATCAGGTAAAATGTTGAGGGCTACACAAGTAATATTTCTACCAAGTTTGGTTCAAATTAGGACATTGGGTTGTGAAAAATATAGTGAAATGTTCCAAGTTTACAAATGACAAAGGTTGACATGAACATGTACTAACATTCAGTCATTTAATAAATGCCAGATACACTGTTGTAAACAAATAAATGATATTTAAATCTCTTATTTGCGATACCTGTAACTACAGGCGTCAAATTGAGAAAATGTAATTGAGTGCAGTTAAATTTGGATAGGTCAACAACCAGAAAATATTTTGAAAATATTGGTAAAATTTGAAAAATAAATACTTATTTTGCATATCCCAAAAAAAAAATCTGATTTTTGTTTTGGTTGAAAAAACTAGAGGCTCAGGTGAGCCTGCATCACTCATCTTGCATAAATAAGCCCTCTTAAGAATGTCTGCATGTCAAATACATCTAAGTTACTATTGAAATCCCATAGGGTTCTATGTTAAATCTACGTCAATTTTGAAAGTATGCTACCCAACGACCAGCCATGCCATGCTTGCTTTAAATTGGCTGACTGGTTTCAGAGGAGAAGACTTTCAAACAATTTTCCCATAGGGTCCTTTGTTAAAACTATGTCCGCTGATGGCGGTCATTTTGGACCGAAATCGGGGTCACTGAACACCATTTTGGAAGTTGACCACCTAAGGACCATCGATGACATGTTTGCTATATTGGCTTACTGGTTTCAGAGGAGAAGATTTTAAAACATTTTTTTCCATAGGGTCCTATGTTAAAACTATGTCTGCTGAAGGTGGCCATCTTGGATGGAGGTCAGGGTCACCGGACACAATTTTGATAACTGACCACTTAAGGACCATCAGTGCCATGTTTGCTTTAAATTGGCTTACTGGTTTCAGAGGAGAAGATTTTTAAACATATTTCTCATAGGGTCCTATGTTAAAACTATGTCTGCTGATGGTGGCCACCTTGGATGGAGGTCTCTGTCACTGGATATAATTTTGAAAGTTGACCATTTAAGGACTATTCATGCCATGTTTGCTTTAAATTGGTTTACTGGTTTCAGAGGAAAAAAATTTAAAACATTTTTGGTCCTATGTTAAAACTATGTCCGCTGACGGCGGCCATCTTGGATGGAGGTCGGGGTCACAGGACATAATTTTGAAAGTTGACCACCTAAGGACCATTCATACCATGTTTGCTTTAAATTGACTTACTGCTTTCAGAGGAGAAGACTTTTAAACATTTTTTCCATATGGTCCAATGTTAAAACTAAGTCGAGTCATGGCAGCCATCTTTTATTTCCGATCAGTGCCAAAAACAAAAATCTTGTATATGACCATCCAATAAACATTTCTGCCAAGTTTGGTTCAAATCTGTTTTGAGGTTTCAGAAAAAAAGATGAAAATGTGTAATTCCCATAGGGTCCAATATTAAACTAAGTCAAGTCATGGTGGCCATCTTGGATATGCGATCGGCACAAAAATAACAAACTTGGTAGAGGACCACCCAGTCATCATTTCTATAATGTTACAATTCCATCGGCTGAGTAGTTTCTGACAAGAAGATTTTCAAAGTTTCAACCAATCAGACCACATTATTGGCCCTAGCAGCCATGTTGGATTTCCGATCTGCACCAAAATAATAAATCTGGTTGAGGACCTCCCAATGAACATTTCTGCCAAGTTTGGTCCAAATCTGTACCGTGGTTTCAGAGAAGAAGATGAAAATATGAAAAGTATACAGACGCGGACGACGAAGTGATGACAAAAGTCTGGCTAAGGGAGAGGTACAGACCTAACTCTATTTCTGGACTACAAGAAATTGTGCGCGACACAGTCCTCACGATGAGCACCTGTCCCCCGACCCATGACCAGCAGTGTGGGAAACGAACGCTCGCCAACTCGCCAAGGCGAGTTGAAATGTCGGGTGGCGAGTACAATCCACTTTATACTCGCCGGTCTGGCGAGTAACAGTTGTAAGGCGAGTAGGAACTTGAAAACGCTCTCCACGATAACTGGTATACAGCTTTAAAATACCATAGCTCCCAAACAGTTAAAATATATGTTAACTGTGTCATTTATCCAACATTTTATTAATCATTGCTCGATAAGAAAACATTCCATCATGTATCGTATCTATCTTTACCTCCAACGTTGGAGATCATGACACTTTCTCTACAGAAAAATTAAGTATACAATCCCGACCCGCATAATTTTGCCAAGGTCGATTTCACGATTAAATGAAATATTGTTTCATAAAAAATAGATGTGATGACTTTTAAAATTAATGCAAATACAATAATTTGGTTTTGAAATATTTCAAACGAATTCGTAGCGAAAACCTACGCGAAAACAAAAAGTTAAATATGTGTCGGAACCAGATTTGACATACATGTTTTATACCGCGTATCAAAACTTAAAAGTCTGTGCTTCCGTACTTGATGAAGACGAAGACAACGAAATTGAGGAATAAGAGATCAGTGCAGCTCTTAAGAGAGTGTTGATCCTTTTTGACCAAGTTAATAACTTGTCAAAATCTGCAAAATAAATTGTTGAACATTACTGTATTGTTTATTTGGTATTTGTTGGCGAGTTTAAAAAAAATGTCACTCTCCAAACATGGCGAGCTCTATTTCATTTTGGCGAGTACTTGTTTCAATCCACTCGCCATTTTGGCGAGTGTTTGAAAAAAATGGTTTCCCACACTGGACCAGTAAAACTTTGTTCCTCACGATGAGCACCTGTCCCCCGACCCATGACCAGTAAAACTTTGTTCCTCACGATGAGCACCTGTCCTCCGGCCCAAGACCAGTAAAACTTTGTTCGGACTAGTAAATTTTTCAGTTTTTATTTAAAACTATATAAAAATAAATTCAAGAATTTGATTCAGACCAGTAAATTCAAATTTTCATTTCAAGGACTGTCTGCATGGACTTGTAAATATATTTATATACAATGTATTTTCAAATAATAAAAAAAAAGTCCTGATTTGCTAGGTATATAAATATATATATGTTGCTAAATGTAATTTCTTAGACAAGATGGCAGAATTATTGACCAATAATATAATAAACCTAAGAAATTCAGCTAGGCACAAGTCTCAGGACATTTGCCTACTTATTTCTCAAATTGTCATGAAGAACTTTATAAAAATTAGTTTAATTATTAAAGAACGTCCTGCAGAAATTTTGATAAAACTGGCAATTGTCCTGAAGAATTTAATGTCTACATGAAACACTGAGACCTTATAAAGAGATTTAGCTTCCCAACAATACACTGTCTCTTATTAACAGTTAGAGGGCTATGCTTCTTTAGTTAATTTCTGTTGCCAAATTTTTTATATAAAAAAAATAAAAATAAAAAACATGAAAGATGTAAAACAATATGTAATATGACCCTGCAGTTTTCAAAGAGAAATTTTAGTAAAATTTGAAGAAATTTTTTTTTTATATAAAAATAAAAACTGAATTTTGTTTTGTGTGAAAAAAATTCTGGTTCAGAGGGAAAAAGAAAGCCAACTACAGGTGTAAAGATGTGTTAATGTAATACATTTCTTTATAACTGTTTACATAAAGATATATGGAGATATTTTTCTCTTATTCGAAATCTACAAAAGAGGTCTTTTAAAGTGCAGAGAGTGTGGCCCTCTCAGGATATGTTATTGACTATCATCATGATCTACAGTCAGGACTTCCATATTATAACCTGACAACTACCCATCAAGAGATCTAGGATTTCAATAACATACAACATACCTTATTAAGAGATCTAGCATCTCTATAATACAGGATCTTCATACATCGCAGAATTTCTTTTTGTGCTTCCTCTAAAGTCATGTTTGGGTTAGATTCATAAGCTTCTCTTAATAATGGCTAAAAAGAGCAAAATAAAAAATCGTAGAAAGCATCTGCCATCAAATATGATCAATTAAGCAGAACAAGTTACTCTTTATGACCAAAAATTTATGAAGATTTTTTCTTTCCCCTATCTCCTACTGCTATCCTATTTTCAGTAAATCAGTAACACAGCTGCCGTCTTGTAAGAAACAGAAACTGCCCAAGCTTTATGAGCACCTGGGTCTATTCTCGGTTTTTGGTGGGGCCGTGTAATTCATTGTTTCAATTTTCTGTGTTTTTTGCTTTGCTTATCTTCGTTCTGTGTCTTGTGCCCACGGTTGCCTGTGTCTCTGATTGTCCCTTCCATTTTCTCTAATGAATTTGAATTTCCATTCCTACTAAGTTTGGTTCCAATTGGCCCAGTGGTTTCGGAGAAGAAGTTTGAAATGTGAAAAGTTTAGACGACGGACGCCAAGTGATGGCAATAGTTCACATGGACCTTTGGTCCAGGTGAACTAATAAAAATCAAGGGGAGGTAATTCTACATGTTTAAACCCTCAATAGGTCAAGGTCCAGCATAGAATACTTACATTAGCAATATAAGCTCCATATCCAGTAGCTACAGTTGGTGCTTCATAAGCTATTCCTATTTTATCTACATATCCTAAAAATCTGTAAAAAAAATAAATTGAAAAATCAATAATTTACCACAGAAAACGACTATTTCACCATCAAACTCATCAAAAACATAATTTTCATTACATGATTCTATTAGGATTAGAGTTATAGTGTGTAACGCCACTTTCAACAATATTTCAGCTATATAGTGGCAGTCAGTTTTATAGGTAGAGGAAACTGGATTAATGTTGTATCGAGTACACCTTGCCGTGAGCGGGATTCAAACTCATAACTTTAGTGGTGATAGGCAGATTGCACAGGTAGTTGTAAATCCAACGATCACGACAACACCTTCCCCAATGATTTTATGAGAATTGCTGTTAATGTTTTGTTGTACAATGGTCCTCCCTCTCTTATAAAGCCTCTCCTATCAAAGTCCACTCTCTGAACAGGCCAGATTTCAGATGCACTGAGATAGTAAAATACTACCAAATTGTTCCCCTTAAGGGGGGGTACCATACACTACAAGGAGATAACTCTTTAAAATCAGTTGAACGTTTTGATCATATGATGTTTGTATGCAGATTTCAAGCATCTCGGTGATCAAAACCACAGAGAGAAAAGCTGCTATGTGGCTAGTGAATTTATAGCTCTTACTCTGAGTCTGTTGGTTGGAATATGTTAAAATTTTGATATTTATTACAGTGGATATATTCAAACACACTGCCAAAAAAAAAAAAAAATTAAACGAGCAGATCAAATTTTACCTGAAGTGTATGGTACCACCTTAAAGAAAGGCCACTGTTTCATTGTAGAATATGTGGCCTAATAAGAGAGGAATTACTGTTGTACTACACACAATGTACTACAATTTCAGGCTTTTCAATAAGGGTCAGTACCAGGTACTTTTACCCGTCTAAAATAGTCTTTGGTACCTCCTGATGATTTTAAAGAATGTTGTATAAGATATTCATGAAAATTGCTCAAACTTTGATAAAGAGTACTGCCTGTAAATAGGGAAGTACTGGTAGACTTGAAAAATATTGAAATCCCTGTACAATGCAGTGAGGGACATAAAGAAGAATAGGGGGCCGTCATGCAGTCAGTGCCTATCACCACTACAGTCGTAAGTTCGAACCCTGTGAACGTGGCATTAAACACGATAAACAAAACCAAACCTAAAGAAAAACAGCTTCTCTGTTCCCACCATGCAACCAAAATAATATCTTGTGAACCATTTTTACTTCCTTTTTCAAAACTCAAAGTGTTTTAATCAATTCGCTTGAAAATAAATTGAAGAATCTAAATGAATAATTTTAAGCTGCTCGAAAATCATTTTACATTTTCCTAATAAAACAGGGATGATTATTTTTTTCTCAGTTATTTAACTGATTTCAGCTATTTTCCTGTGGACAGAAATTTTCAAAAGTTGCTGAAGCCTGAACACAGTCAGAACAGGTCAAAAATAGACCATTTGAAAAGAGGGTGTAGATGGTTTCAGCTTATTTTTCATTGGTTTTCAGTTATTTTATTTTCTAACCAGAATCATCCCTAATAAAAGACTTGTTGATATTATTGTCAGTATTAACTGACTCTGATACTGACAACTATTGGTCAGTGTGAAATGAAACACATGAATAACGATAAAAACAATGACATCAGTTTGGAAGGTCTTCACATACATTTGTACATTATCACCAGTACACAGCTGCTATACTAGAAATAATGTCTGTCTCCATCTTCATAACTGTTCTTATTATACCTCATGAATATTAATAAGGATATACTCGCTTTCTAATTTCTATTGGTTACGCTTTGTCATGTGACTTTATTTTATTTTCCACGGTATGACCACTAAATCTTTCAAAGAAGTCATTATTTATCATGTGATCTTACACTGACCTGTAGATATTTACCGATTGAACAAATTAAAATGGCGACCAATTAATCCCGTTTCGATTACAGTGGTGTTTGAGTTTTTAATTGTTATTTGTTATAATTAAAAGTAAGTTGTTATTCAACATAAATGATCTGAACATGCTTAATGTTTCAATTCATACTTAGTGCCTTATCCAGTTTATTTTGGTATAATAAAACAATTGATTACTACCTAAGAAGTCAATACCAGGATATAAGGACCTCTTGACTTGTCACTCTCTGTGACCTGACCTCGGCCGTTGGCCTTGGTCAGGTCACCTTGAGTGCCAAGTCTCGAGGTCCTTATATCCTGGTATTAGACTTCTTTTTTTTTTTAAACACAAATAATTTTTATTGCACTAAATTATTAGACTTCTTAGGGAGTAATTAATTATATATTATTTTTAGTATATGTATCTGAGTATAAGAAAACGAGATATGACTGTATGTCTCAGGGATGATTTTACTTGGAAATTAAAATAATTGATCTTATAATCAATCAAAATTAACTGAAACTATCTACACCCCTTCTTAAAGGGTAAATTTTTTACCTGTTCTGACTGTGTCCTGTAACTTTTGGATTTTTTTAAAGAGGAAAATAACTGAAATCAGTTAAATGACAGAGAAAATCATCCTTAATGTATTAACATTCTACAAAAAACAACAATGAAAGCTTTAATAAATTTCACTAGATATTACGTACGGTTCCCCATCTTGTAATCCACCTACAATATACACATTCCACAGTGGATTAAACTGTGATCTTCTGTAATACAGGATACGTGTCATCCACGAGTAGAGAGCTCTTGGCGTGTAACCAAAACCATCATTCAAACATTCCTCGTCTATCCTGTAAAACAATACAAAAGCTTAAAGTATGTTGAATGGTCAAAAATGATAGCCTCTTTGTATTGGTTGTTAGTTTCGACTTTCTTCACAATGAACTAGATTGACAAACATCTCAAGACTAGGTGTGCCCATCTTGTGCCTAAACTTAAGTGAAATAAAAGATCAGGGAGTAATTCACTGCCATGTTGTGACATTCTACTTCTACTGGATCTACCACAGAAACAAATTATGTGAAAGTAAGACCGCAGGCAAATAAAGAACTATGCAATGGTGGAGTGTGATACAATGTCTGCAAGTCAACAAGGGCTTCCTCTTGTGCCAGTTTTAATGCAGTCCAGTTTAACTGCTAAAACCGTAACTGATAGCAGAAATCACTGAAGCCCTAGAGACAATCAATTTAAAGACAATAACTGCATCAAAATTCTATTAAAAATTTTAAATGTGTATACCTTCTTATGTGATATTTTGGAATTTGGGACCCTTTTAGCCCCACTTCAAGAAAAAAAAGGTAATATCTTTATTGAACCATATATAACTCAATAAGATGACTGGTTTGCCAAAAAAAAGGCATTAATATGGGAAGGAAAATAAATGTTAGAATTTATCACTTTTTGGACCTTTCTGTTGATTTATCTCAGAAACCATAGGAGATAGAGGAAATCCTTTGACATACATGTACATATACACGTATACTACCGCAAGGTACTAAGACAATCAATTCAAACATGAACACAAAAAGTACCATGCTTCATATAAAATATATAAGTCTGTCAATGTATTTACATGCTAAAAAAGCTAACTTACACTCTTTGTTCTATGATACTCTGCATGTACTGATAATCGGCATAGTCACCACCACAACCTATGATGGTACTGTCATTAACCTTCATAACACGCGACAGATTTCTGTAACGAGCAAGAGAACCATACGATCCAAGCATGTCAGCAGCTATCAGCACACCTCCATTAAATTTAATACCAAGGACTGATGTACCTGTTACTGTTGGTGCTCTGAAAAATAGCAAGTATAAAACATACACTGATATACACACTGATTTAATTTAATATTGATTCTAAAAATAAACTGAATAGGTTACTATTAATATTAGTCATAGACAATAGGGTTAGGGTGTTTAATGCCGCTTTCAGTTTCAACAATATTGCAGTTATATTGTGGTGATCAGTTTTATTGTTAGATGGAACCGAATACCTGGAGAAAACCACTGACCTGCCGCAAGTCACTGATAAACTTTATCACCTAATGTCGTATAGAATGCACCTTGCCAAGAACGGGGTTCAAACTCACATCTTTAGTGGTGATAGGCACTGATTGCATAGGTAGTTATAAATCCAACTACCATGCGATCACTTAGTACCATGACGGCCCCATTTAATGTTGGTTTTCTTTAATGATCGATTGATTATTACTAAATGTCCAACTATTTAGTGCGAGAACAAGAACAATATAAAAATGTTGGGTTATTATGATCAATTCAAATCTCATTATGATGCTGAAATAACGGAAATCTAAGCTTTAAATGCCATCTAAGGTAAAAGCAACTCTTATCTGTATTGCTTCCATTTGAAATTTTTTTCTTCATAATTCTGTTTTTTTTTTCTTTAAACAAACTTAAATCATTTAAAAAAACATACTGGAACAGACAAATTTCGGTGGCATTGTCCGAGATGTTTTTGTTAATGTAAATATTGAGGTCATACTCACTGAGAAACCAGAGTACATATTCTATTTACCGTCACAGTCGAAAACTGATAATGTAGTACGGATTGTATATGAAAAAACACGTTGTATTTCATGTCACCAATTTGACACAGAAAGAAAAGACCTGTATTTCAATAATGTAAATCAAATACAAAGGATCAGTTTTTAAAGTTATTTTTTGCAAGCTTTGGTTCTTTTATGTGTTTGACAATGGAAAACTGGTGATGTAAGAAGAGAGACTGACAATTATGAGATCACAAGTGACCAAATGAAAGTGTGAGGTTATTTTCGAGGGATCTCTTGAACTTGGCTACAATCCTAACCCTGTTGTTGCCAAGTTCAAGAGAGCATTTTCGAGGAACACAATCACAAACTGCTTTGTCTCAAAATGTTATTAGAGACAAATTTATGCAAGGAAATGTCGAATGACAATTTACTACATCTTTTTTCAGAACTAGCCAAATTATGACAAATGTGACTAAACTGACTGCAGATTTAAGTCACTGTAGATAATTTGTCATTATTGATTTGAACATGTTATTGAAGCAATTCTGCTGACCATAGTGATCCTTCAGATGAAAAAAGTAAAATGAAACAGTCCCTGTATATTAAAATAAAAAAGGGGGGGGGGTAAACATGAAATGGAATGCAGTCTGTGTAAGACTGTATATTTCACGTAAACTGGCTCGCTTGTGTGGTTCTTACAATGTACGCTTTGCTGCGCCAATTTGTGAAGTGTTCTGTGTGGTAGTTTGTCCTGGAAAATTGTAAATGGCCCCTGGAGAGGGACCATTTCTCCAAAATTCACTTGTCATCAAACTATTCGAAGTCATCTTTAACCGGAAGTGGAGACCGGCTGCAATAATATAATCTCTACAACATGATCAGCAACAAAAATTTCAATACAACAAGAAAATATGTTGATTAACAATATTAATCAATTAAAGTTTTAATTGATTGCTAAAATTTAATTTATTATGGTACATATATATCGTAATTTGTTTTGTTTTTCGTATCTTTTTAAAGGGAAACAACTCTGTAAACAAGTAGGAGGAAACTGAAAGTGAAACCAGGTGAAACTCACATTCGCAGTGTTGTCAATTTGAATTAAATGCATTTATTCAGGTAAAACAAATAAAGTATTTACAACAAAACAATAACCTAGCAACACATTCGGGTGTTATTGTGAATGCAAGCATTTGTACTTGAGGAAATGACCCTCCCCCCCCTTTTTTTTTTCTTTTTTTTTTTCTATTTATAATTTTTGATTTTACTTTTTAGTCTTTTAAGTTTAATTAGAACTTTCCAAAATGTGGCCCTTTTTTCCTATGTTCATTTTGTATTGAAAATCCAATACTTAACTGCATGACAATTTGCAAGGTAGTCCCATCCCACAGATTAGAGACAATTTTTTATGTACTAAAAAAGTCAAATATCAACTTTAATTTTGAACTTTGTCTTTGATTTGAAGGAAATTTTACTAGTACATTTATTTCCAGGTCAGTCGAATTTTGAGAGTTACATCCTTTCTTCTTCAGTATATCATCGAAAATAACAGTTTTGCATTTAAATTAGTTGGAAGTTTCCCAATTAATTCCATATATTCAAATAAATGATATCTTGATTTGCCTAATTTGTATTGGCTTAGCCTTAATTCTCTGATATAATGTTACATCAACCTTAGGTTCAAAGAGTTTGAACTGAGCCAAATATTGAATCAATGATTACTGACCTGTTATACATCCGCAAAAACAATTGCTATCATGTTCTAATATTGTGGTGTCGTTTCAAGTTGTAGCTGTCTGTACTGTAGACACAATGGTTTTTTTGGGGTTTTTTTTGCAATAACTCTTGTTCTAGTAGTAGTTCATCATTAATCCTTCTTAATTTTAAACATAAAGATCCTTAAGTTTTTGTACAGAATCACATCATTTTGTTCAAACTTCACCAGATTATTTGAAATGGTGGTCTAAGTGTCCATTTACTGTTTAGCGATTTTCACATTTGTAGTTTCAGAGTTATGAGACTTATCAAATGAAAAAGAATATTGTTATGAACATGTTTCATGTTTTTTTACATGTATCTTTTTATTGGTAGAAAGTTATGGGCATATGTACATATATAAGGGAACAACCATTATATTTTTTGTTGGGTGGGGAGAGGGAGGGGGGAGTCTAACAAAATTACCCTTCACCATATTTTCCAGAAAATAAAGATATTTCTCCTGGAAAAAATCTGATCCTGCAGTTTACAATGAGAATTTTTTTAAAAATATTTTAAAAGAATTATAAATTTTTCATGTAAACAAAGATCAGATTTTGTATTGCGTGTAAAAAAATTTATTGCTCTGAGTATAAAAACATAACCCCCCCCCACCTCAAATTATTTTGTCGTTCCTTATGCTGAAACTATTTATTGTATATATTTTCTTTTAATAGGAAATATAATGTCAGATATTAAAGATGTAAGTCCACAAAACACTTCAGAAGATTCCTTACATGAAAAAACATCCAACGAAAATGTGATTACAGATGAAGAACAAAAGGGAGATAACCTTGATAAAGATGGAGGAAAATCAACAGATATGGGAGATAACTCTGATACAGGTACTTAAACATTGATTCATTCTTAAGAAGAGATATGAATATAAATGAAAGTTAGAGGTTGTTGATGTTTATCAACATTTTCAGCAGTGTTTCACCTATACCGTGACTATGTCGCATTTAGGAGAGAAAAATTTGTACCAAACCTTATTTCACTTGGTAACACTGATGTATCTACATGTAGAAGAGTGTCACGTGTCAGCTCGATCAACATTTCATGCTTCAGACTTCATTTACAGTTTGGTGATTATAATATGACTTTGTTAAAAATAAACATGCCAGTTTTTATCTCGAATATCTGGCTTGCTTTTTTAAATCATATAATATTACAATTGTTCATGCTGAGGACTTGTTGAAGTATGATTAATGCACTAAAATGAGGCAAATTTTGTGCAGATGGATGGATGCTCAATTATGTTTTGGAAGGGAGTAATTTTGGTTGGTTGGTTGGTTTGGTCACTCAAAAAAAAATGATCAGGCCTTTCAATAAGGGGCCGTACCAGGTACTTTTACCCACCTAAAATGGTCTTTAGTACATCCTGATTTTAAACAGTGTTGTATAAGAAATTCATGAAAATTGTTCCAATTTTAATAAAAAGTACTGCCTGTAAATAGTGAAGTACTGGTACACTTGAAAAATATTGAAATCCCTGAATTATGGAATACCTAATCAGCTAAATTTTAAAATGCAGAATACTGAGAATAGACATGGATGAAATTATACAATGTAACATCAGTTACTACATTTTATTTACCGGTACACATAATCTTGGTCAGAAAGTCATCAGGGCCTGAGGAGGGATGACTGGATTGGTTTCCTGTCATGTTCAATTACATCCACAACTTTCCTTGTTAATTACCAGTTCCGTAGGTGTCGGTGAAAAAACTAGCAGCTGAAGCATCTTATAGTAAAATAAACAATGATAAACAAAATGTTTTCTTAAATATTAAAATAATTTTACAATAACAATAAGTACCGATTCTATTTCAGAAACCTACATGAGTCCAGAAACATTAGAAAAGTTAACACTGGGATTTTTGTCACATTGTTTGCCTGACCTACAAAAGGCTAAAGGGGCATTGTCAGAAATACTGTAAGTTGAAAGATTAAACAATGTCAGATAGCAATTGAAAAAAAAAAATTATCATGTGTCAATCAAAGTGATAATGAACGGCAGCTGCTTGTTAGTATTGTATTAGACTTGAAGAGACCTATGTTCACCAAAGTAGAATTGTTAAAATGAACATTTTAGCTTTAACTCCACTTTCATCAACATTTCAGTTATATCATGGCGGTCAGTTTTATTAAGTGGAGGAAACCATGTTTTCTATAGAAAACCACCAATCTGCTGCAAATCACTGACAAACTTTATGACATAAAGTTGTATCAAGTGCACCTCGCCATGAGCGGTATTGGAACTCACAACTTTAGTAGTGATAGGCACTGATGGTATAGGTTAAGTTGTGAATCCAACTACCATACGATCACGACCACGACATACCTCCATTTCATTGGTGTACATTGTACATGTATTTTGATTTGATTATTGTCAATATCAAGCTTTACGGAAATCTTACACAGTTATAACGATCTAACCGGGGATACGTTGTTTGGAAGCCTCTACACAGGGCAAGAACCAGTTGTGTTAGGCTGTGGTCAAAAGTCAACAATCTTGACCACCGAGCCACCATGGCTCCTTAATGATGACATCTGTTTTCTATGTAAATAAAATCATTGATTAGATTTCAAGTAGATGTAAAAATATAAGATGATATATTTTTCATCAGAGTTACAGATTTACTATATAAACGATATGTAAATATTATTGTAGGACCAATCAGAATGTGTTACAAGAAACTGTGCAGAATGAAAATACAAAGTTTAATGTGAATGAAGATATTGAAAAAACTGTAAGTTGATCTTACATTAGTTGTCTAAGAGAAATGTTTTAAAACTTGAAATACAGTCAAACCTGATTATAATTATATTTATCCTGCAATGACAGCATTTACCGACCAATATAGCCTGCCCAATATTTTTTTTTATATTGGTCAGTTATCAGGGGTGTGGAAATATTGAAATGTTCTACTTGTCCCCGGGCAAGTCATCTGAAAAAAGTTACTTGTCCGGACAAAATCCTACTTGTCCTGTTTTTGTACAAACATTTGATACTTATAAACACAGTTGCTAAATTGAACTTGTTTATATTGTCTATTACATCATTGCATAAAATTTGAAATATAGTTTTAATCAAGTTAAAACAAACATCCCTGCCTAAGTGATCACTGCCCAAATGAAGGCCATTTTAAATTTGGATTTCAAATAGGAATATGCAGTCAGAGAATAGCTGGCTGTTTTTAGATACAGAATAAGCTGTGTTGAAAAAAAAATATAATATCAATGAAGATCATTTTGATTAACCTTGACAATGGATTTATCAATCAAAACAGTCATGTACTAGTATTTAGTTTTAGTGGTGTCTTCATACTTTGCAGATGACTGGTGGGAATAGGTATCCACTCTGTCCACGATTTTGCCAATAGACATTAATGATTTCTTGTCAGCAAAATCAGAGTATATTCTGCAGGTATTTCAATATGAGACACCATCAGAATCCAGCAGTAAACATGAGAAATCGGCTAGCCACTTGGGTGTTTTTCCTCACATTTTGTGTCCTTTTCCACTAGAGTTTTGCATTTAACTTTCTCGTGATGTTCATTGTGGCCAGAATCATTCCCAGTCTTTTTTTTTTATTATCAAATATTTGTCCATTGTAACGACTGCAACCCGATTTGTATTATACGTTCAGGGATGTAAGGCCCTGTTTGTTTATGAAAAGCTATATATGGACAAGCAAGGAAACGTCACATTCGGAACTCCAATAAAAACCTGTTACACGGTCCCGGTTATCGTTAAGTAAACGCAGTACAATTATCATTGCAATCGGGTCGTAATACTCAACTTATAACTTGTATAATTCTGGTTATTTTTAGCTGCTTTCGGAACAATAACGTGTGATCGTTTCCAATATAAAAAAACCCATCAATATTTACGATATAATATCATTTGAGGAATTGTCTTTCCAGAGTATTTTAATTAGAAATTATTTTTATTTGTTGATTTTTACTTGTCCCCGGACAAGCTAGCCAGGAAAATCTACTTGTCCGGCAGGTTCTATGTACGAGTCGGACGAGTCGGGCATGGCAATTCCACACCCCCGGTTATAAATAGAATAAAATTTTATATTTGGCAAACTCATCGGGGCACATTGGGGGATTTTGTTTTCAAATACATACACAAAATTATTTCAAATACTTTTTATCATCGTCCAGTAAACGTTTATTTACGATTAAAAATTGTAGGATAAATACAATACATGTGCACTGTCGAAGCATATAGGTAAATATGTGTATTCGGCGCGAAACGTGGGAAAAGGCTTGGCAAAGCCTCGCCTTTTCCCCCGTTTCTAAGCCTCATAACATATTACCTGTATGCTTCGACAGTGCACAAGTATTGTATATTTCTCCCATTATTACGGCACCTCGCTGAACCTGTAAGTGGTGGAAAAATCTGTAATCCTCTAGAGGATTAAAATGTCTTGTGCCTTTCCCCACATTAATTTCAAATTTTGAAATAAAGTTTGTGTTAAATAATGGGAGAAACGAATTCTCCTTCAGTTGCCCATGTCGGTTACGATATTTCTCCACTCTTAAGAGTTAAATTAAAAATTTTAACCACTCACCTGATGGCTTGTGGTTAAAATTTTGAATTTAATTCTCTTGATTGGAGAAATATCGTAACCCACGGGCAACTGAAGGAGAATCTTATATATTATATTATAGTAGTTGGTTTTACAACTAACTGCACTCAGTACCTATCACCACTAAAGTTGTGAGTTTGAATCCCACTCGTGGCAAGGTGTAGTCGATGCAACATTATGTGATAGAATTTGTCAGTGATTTGCAGCAGGTCAATGGTTTTCTCAGGGTCCTCCAGTTTCTTCCACCAATAATAACTGACTGCCACGATATAAATGAAATATTTTTGAAAGTGGAGTTAAACACCATAACCCTAACCCAATCGAAGAGTTGAAACAGATGATCAGTTTCAACAAATAAATAACTTTAAAAGACGTCAGGATTGTCTTGAGATTTTTTTATAATAATTATGTTGTATATAAGTCAAAATAGATATATACTGATTTATTTGATCCAAAATTTTATTCCATCTGATATTGAATAGAGATTGGGATAAAAAAAAATCCTGGCAAGAGTTATCCCCCCTTTCCATGTTAAAGTCTATGAAATATTATGTATCATGATTTGAGTTTTGTGGAATAGAATAAACCACTTTGTCTTTGAGTCCACTTAATGCTTAATAAGTTCTATATATTTACTAAATTTCTATGGATTATTATCATTATTCCTGCCAAGGTCATTTTTTTTTTTTTAAAGATCATACCTGAAGATGCCATTGAGTGAGTGATTGTTGTTTAATGCCAACTCAGCAGTTTTTCCAGCTATATCATGTCGAGAACAAGTTAATTCTCAATGAAATTATGATGAGGTCCGCTTTGTTCTAGACCAATACACTGAGTTGGATTTTTATAGAGCTAGCTCACTGAAACAACAGTCTGAGGATAAACATGTCGCCCCACTCTGACACATTATCCTGATTCCGAGCCAACCAGTCTTTGCTCTTTCTCCTTAACGCTGCATGCTTAGCAGAGAAACAACAAATACCAATTTTATAATCTTTTTTTTATGCGGTTCGGGACTTGAGGTGAGCATGCTAGCCATTACAACACAGATGTGTTTAAGATGCCATTGATATCGACTACTGTTTTTAAAATTAGAATCTTGATATATATTATTACAGATGACTAAAGCCAAACTTTATCATTCCAAGTTGTTGTATCTGAAGAGAGAAATGAACAACATTGCTGAGAAGTCATTCAAACTGAAGGTTAGTTTTTTATAAGTGTTTCAGATTGTTTTATGAAAAGAAAATTTAAACAGGTCAGTGGTTTTCTCCAGGTACTACGGTTTCCTCCAGGTACTACGGTTTCCTCCACCAATAAAACTGACCACCCCACCTGACACTGGACAACAAATGAAATGTTGGAAGGATAAAATTTGATCGTCAGCATGACCTAATCTTAAATAGAAAAATAAGTTACAGAATTAAAGGAATTAAATTCCTATGCAAAAAAAAATGTTTTGATTTGAACTATGAAATTTGAAAACTAACATTTAACGTTTTACCAAATTAAGACTGTTTACATGTAATTCTAATGTAGTTGTTTAATACCCCAGGTTTGTGATTGGACAATGCTGTTATTTTCATGGTATCAATTCCACGGTTGAAAATCATGAGATATTTTTTTAAATTTTAACTGATTACCGCTTATGTCATCTTGTCAATAATACAAAAATATACATATATGATGTACAATGTATGTATGTCTATCCTACACATGATTACATCAGAATGGAAATAACTGTATTTTATTTGACATATATGATGTATGTATGTCTATCCTACACATGATTACATTAGAATGGAGATAACTGTATTGTATTTGACATATATGATGTATGTATGTCTATCCTACACATGATTACATCAGAATGGAGATAACTGTATTGTATTTGAAATTTCACGGCATCCATTGTCGATTTAATGGTCACAAATATCCGTTTACTGGCTCCGCTTACGCATTGCCAGTAAACTTAATTTGCGACCATCAAATCTTCAATTGATGCCGTGAAATTTTCAAATACAATACAGTTATCTCCTAAATGTATACCAACATGGCTTGATAAAAATCTTCACTTTTCATTTTCAGAAAAGAGCAATAAAACTACAGCAACAGAAAATTAAGGAAGAATTACATAAAACAGAACAAGATGAAAAGGAAAAAATGAGGGAGGAAATGTTGACTGCTAAGGTTGCTAAGAAACGATCATCTAGCCAACAACAACAAACTTAAACTTGTGTTAATATTAATAATGAAAACTGACAACAATTCATTCCTTATGAAAAAAATGTCAATAATTTATCATCCCATGGTCAAATATCAGAATTATTTATGCTTTTCAGAGAGGAGAGACTGTTTCTATTATGATTTTAAAAAGTAACATATTCACTGCTCTCCCATTGTATAGTAATGACTGAAGTTTTATGATCAGTACCCATGGCTTAGAAGCATGTCATCAAATCTTTTGAATTTAAATCTGAATACTTTACTTTTGATTTAAATAATAATGTGATGAAAAATGTTGTAATTTGGTTATGGGAACAAGGATGGATTATGTGTGGTATACACAAATGTATCATTTTTATTTGTTTCCAGCTTATCTGAACAAGCTGAATTGAAATTTGAAGCGGCTACATGATAAAAGGGCTTGCTCCCCCAGAAATTTGTTTTCCACTTACATTCAAAATGGTGCATTCTTAGACATTTTAAGGTAGTTTACAAGGGCATTAAAAAGAAGGTTTCATAGAAATGATTTTTTTTTTAATTTTAGCAAGCAATAAGACCATTTCAAGATGACTGTGGAGCTTTTTTTTTTTTTTGCCGAGAATGGAGTAGAAAAGTTCATTTTTGTTTGATTGGTCCTGATGTCATTCAGTGGGAAAGCGTGTTTCTCCCATTATTAGGGCGTTTTTAACCCCGCTGAACCAGTAGTGGAAAAATCTGTAATCCTCTGGAGGATTAAAATGTCTCGTGCCTTTCCCCACATTTATCTCGTTTGACGGCTTTTGAAATAAGGTTCGTGTTAAATAATGGGAGAAACAAATTCTCCTTCAGTTGCCCATGTGGGTTACGATATTTCTCCACTATCGAGAGTTAAATTAAAAATTTTAACCACTCGCCTAGCCGGTTGTGGTTAAAATTTTAAATTTAACTCTCTTGAATGGAGAAATATCGTAACCCACGGGCAACTAAAGGAGAATCTATATGTTTCCCCTTCATCCAGTCCACTGGAAAATAACAGCTAGCAATTGTTGTGAAAGGGTCTAGATATTCCAATTAGTCATATAGGTTATATATGTAAATACATAAAATAAAATAATAATAATAGCATTAATTACTTGATATTGGGAGTTTTCCTGAAGAAATCTTTGATGTTTGGCAAACTTCGTTTCATTTCAACTTGAAACAAATGGCACTTCAAACTTTTCCATTTGCGTAATCTCATGAGTTATCCATAGATAACATAATTATCTTTTCGATGTGTCTCTAGATTTTTCAATTGAAATATCTCTATCATTTAAGCGTTTAAAAAAAATATATATAGCTGAAAAAATTGCTCGCTGGATGTTAAACACCAATCAATCAATCAATCAATGGAACATCAAATGATAATAATTATAAGTTAAGCATAGAATTGACCGATCAATGATAAATTCGGATAAATTTGTTTCATTCCCCTAGTATTAGATAACCCCTGACAAATGCATTGCTATTGATCCTGAAATGCATTGTTTTTTGTATAATTGTGGATTTTAAAAATCTTTAAGATGAAAGAGTGAATAAATATTGTATATTTCTTTTATTTAATGAAAAAATATTTTAGTTTCTAACAGTCGAACCGGCGATTTCACTCGTTTGAAGCGGCGACATATCGCCGGGTGCCGGCCCTTATTGAAATCCCTGACCCTGTTACATTTTTGTGCATGTCCCACGCCAGGACCTGGTTTTCAAATAAAATATGTAATTGTCCCCACTTTTTTGTGTTCAGTTAGTTAAGATGAGAGGTGCTTGCTCATTTTGTTGTTCAAAATGGCTGCTTAGAACCAGGCATGGGGCAAATTACATTGCAATGTAATGCATTACATTACAATTACTTTGACAAAACCAGCATTATATTACAATTACATGTATTTTGGAAAGTAATGCATTACATTACAATTACTTTACCAAAGTACATTGTAATTGCATTATATTACACATTACATTTTATAAATTTTATTATCAAAAGAAACATACAAACGTATATACAAAATTTTATACTGAATTCTTGGTAACCATTAAATAGGGTTTTAAAAATCTACACAAGATCATACCTGTTAACCTCAGAGATTGTGTATGTGGGAGATCTCCCACATTCCAACTATTTAATGTGGGAGATTTTGCGTGACGAACTTTTTCACACTAAAAATTTTAGATTAAAGCAAACAAAATTTACTGTACAACTTTTATTGTTGTTGCTGAGCAACATTACTTCAAATACAGGTCAATAGGACAATACAGCTTGTTTTGCTGATCTTAGAACAGAATCACTTGGTTCGTACTCATAACACAACAAGTTTTGATTTTGCTTTGCACATAATAAAGAACAAAGTGTGTCATTGTTCAACTCAGATCTCGTATCTGTCTGGATTTTTTTTAACATAGAACAAATTCTCTCTGGGTCTGCATTTTTAAGATTGGTTGATTTCCTTGTTGAAGCAACTGCTTTTTTTGTGTGAAAAATCTCCATCAGCATGTCTCTTAATATTATATACACCACCATGGCTGACACTAAAATTTGTAGAACAAAGTTTGCAAAATGCCATATCATTCCCTAAAGATCTTCAAAGTAGGCTGCACCCAATCGTATAATTTTGTCCAGTCCTCCAAGAATTTGTAATAATGTTTCTTCTTCTTTGAAGAAGGGGTGCTAGGTCCTGAATTCCAACGTCTCCTTGATTGTGACATAGTTGAACTGTATTTTTTTT
>MJUT01028760.1:189753-210549 GCA_002080005.1 Gigantidas platifrons | reverse complement strand
ATACTCGCCTTCAAATTTTCTTTTTCCACAACTTTGATTCGTGTAGTTATCCATTCGATATTGTAAACAACTTACATTGTCGGTGTTTCTAGTAAAAACCGAGAGAATTCCGAGTAACAATCGGCTGATTCACGCAAACGTTTTAATGACCCAGCTGATAAAAACAAAAAAAATGGCGTCCAACTTTTCGATTTTAATCAAATTTATGGTCGCGGGAGATAATGTGGGAGAAGTATTTCAAAGCGGGAGTTTTTAGTCTCCCGCGCGGGAGGCACATTCTTTGCGGGAGGCCGAGCTCAAAAGCGGGAGTCTCCCGCGAAATGCGGGAGGGTTAACAGGTATGCAAAGGTGGCTGTTACATTTAAACATTTTTATATTTTCAGTATACATCTCTGTGTTTTCTCTAAAAACAAATAACAGAGATGTTGTAAGGAATTTATTCTACCATTATATTTTTTAATTATATTGTTAACTTAATCTCAATGTTATTTAATTACTTTTAAACCATAAATTCACTTGTCAAAAGAAAGGAATTGATTGATATACAAACTCATTAGTAGTTTTTGACAGGTGTCAATTTATATCGATCATTCAACTTATTTCTTTATCTTTAAATATCTATGTATAGGTTTTTCAATGACTATAATGGTATATGAAAATGATTGCAATTGAAAAACAATATCTGATAAAAATAATAACTGTTTTCATCACATGTTTTCTTAGTTAAACATTTATATAGTAAAATTTCAGTTAATTAAAGCAAATTTTTAGTTTGATTCAAATGGTTCATTCCCACTTGGTCTACTCTAGAAAAATGATAGTGTTGCATTTAGTCTACTCTATGAATTTTATATACTAAAACAACATATAAAAACAATTTCACTCTATTATGGGGAAAGTTTAAAAGTTTCAATTTAAAATGTTTATGATATGTATTTACCGGTATACACATTTAAAAAAAAAAAATGTCATATATATATACTTTCTTAATTAAAGGGTAGAACTATTTTTAAGACATAGCTATTTTTTGTTTTATATAAAATATTTATTTATTATACAAAACAAATCAAAGTTGTGTATGAAATACATTTAAGCTTGGTTATACAAAAAATACTATACTTAATAATGAGCTTGTAACATACCCCAATACACTATAATTTTAATTTAAAAGATGTTATAGACCTCTATTTCATTAAGTAGACGAAATGGGAATAGACCAAATGGGAAGTTACCATTCAAATATAAGGTCTAGTTAACAAATTTCTAATATTGCATGATTTTAACTTTTACACATTTGTTTTTATTTGTACTTTGTAACAATATATAGCACTTAGCAGACAGAAGTAATGCTATGTAATGCCATGTAATGCATAAATTACATGCATTTTTGCCAATGTAATGCATTACATTACAATTACATGTAATGCCAAAATTGGGACATTACACATTACATGCATTACTTGGGAAAATGTAATGCATTACAAGGCATTATAATTACAAATTAGCATTACCCCATGCCTGCTTAGAACAATTATTATTTGAGAAAATTAAAATCGGAGACCACTTTCAATATATGGTAGAAATGCTAAATGAAAAAAATATTCCTTACATTACCCTGTTATTGATTATATATAGATTCTCCTTCAGTTTCCCGTGGGTTACGATATTTCTCTACTCAAGAGAGAAAAATTTAAGATTTTAACCACAAGCCGTTAGGCGAGTGTTTAAAATTTTAAATTTAACTCTCGATAGTGGAAAAATTTCATAACCCACATGGGCAACTAAAGGAGAATTTGTTTCTCCCATTATTTAACATGAACTTTATTTCAAAATCCTTTGGTGGACCTCTACACAATTCTGCGGGGAAAGGCACAAGACATTTTAATCTCCCAGAGGATTACAGATTTTTTCACCACTGGTTCAGTGGGGTTAAAATGCTGTAACAATGGAAGAAATAAAATTACATTGCTAAGGACTGACCATTTAACTTTTAAGGAAGGTTGGAGGTGCTATGTATTTTTCCCTTGAACCAGAATAATTTTTTTAAATACAAAACAAAAATCATAGCATTTTTTTTTAAATCTCATTTTTTTTTTCAATTTTACCAAAGATATTTATTTTATTTTTTATTTGACTTTCATGTCCATATATTTTTTTCTATAAAATTTGGTGCCAAAAATTAATAATAATAAAAAGACATACCCCTCGGAGTGCCCCTCCCCTCTTCCTTAAAGTTAAAGGGTCAGTGAAATCATGTGACATTTGATGATTCCATATTTTGGTTGTGTTTTTATTTTACTGAAGTGCAATATTATTAATGTACATACTGCTTTATTATTATATTATTATTTAGTTAAATGATATTAAAATTTATCATACAGCATGGTCGTATATTGATTTAGCCCAGATTTAGCACATATCCTCTCTGCCTACAATTTGATGAATGGCAGTAGGTCCTATGATTCATCCTCATAAACCACTCTCGGCCATCATGGTCGTGATCGTATGATAGTTGGATTTACAACTACCTGTGCAATCAGGGCTTATCACAGGGGCCCGGGTGGCTCAATGAGTTGGGTAGCTGGATTACCTAACAACTCATACAATCCTATCACCAATACAGCGTGGTTTCGCACCTAGCTGTATAAATCACAAAAAATGTGCACTCGAATCACAGCCGCAAGTGATAAAGTTTACCAGTTACTTGCCCATGGTCGGTGGTTCTCTCTGGGTACTCCAGCTTCCACCACTAAAACTGGTCGCCATGATATAGCTGAAATATTGCTGAAAAAGGCATTAAAATACCAAAAATCAATCAATCAACCAGGGTCTATCAACATTGAAGTTGTGAGTTGTGTGTACTTGATACAACATTATGTGATAAAGTTTGTCAGTGACTTGCGACAGGTCAGTGGTTTTTTCCATGTATTTATTGACAAGAATATACAAATTTGACTGATTTTTAAATAAGATAATTGAAAAATCTTTTTCTCGGAAACCACTGAGTAAAATTTAACCATTCGTTGCAGTATAGGTCCTTTGTAGTCCAGTTTCCAAGTTGTGTCTGAAAACCACACCCTCCATCCAAGATGGCTGCCATAGCTAAAAATATAAATGTCATTAGATAACTAAAACATTTTTATTTTAAGCTAGAATCAACTGAAACATGATTTTTCTATAAAATGTCATTTTTTCCCCCATTTTTACCAAAATAATTGAAGGTGGTGAAGCCAGCAGGAATTCTCAGGATTTTATCTCGATTTGAAAAAGAAAAATGAATTTTATTTTTCTAAGCTAAAATAAACCTCAATCAAATCAAAGTAGAGATCTACTTTAGCAGGGGTGGATCAAGAATTTCAAGTTAGGGGGGGTGGCGCACTTAAAAAATTTGTTGGGGGTATTTCGTGTGAAAAATCAAGATTTTAGGCAAAAAAATCATATTTTTTCCAATTTTAGGGGGGGGAGGGGGCACGCCGGGTGCCCCTGTTTAGTGTCGACAAGGACCAGATGTGATTTTAATTACTATATTTAACTTCTGCTGGTAGATATCAAGTAAATAAATAAACATTGAAGTCTATGCAGAATCCCAAGGAGTTTGCTTGGCTTCACCTCCTAATGTTTTCTTCATACCAGAAATGCTGATCATTGATTGGTCAATTAATTTTATGGATATCACTCCAAATGGAGAAATATGCTTTATTTTCACAAAAATATATCCTGAAAACTTCTCCAAAACAATTTAACTTGGATGGTCCTTGGTGGTCCTCCTTCAGAATTGTATTGGGCAGCTTGAGCCTTCATAAAAATAGTTTTATTTTTGGCTAGAATCATTTGAAATTGGAAAGTTAGGTAAATGACAATAAGATACTAAAATCATATATCTGTTGATTGTGTATAGTGGTGTGGACACATACAGTGTATTGTGTTGTGTTTTTGTTTTTCTTCTTCTTGTGTACCATATATTGCTAGTTTCTCTGGATTGTCCATTTAGATTGCCGTTTGGTTTTCTCTAGCATTTATTTACAGATTATGCAAATTAGACAAATTTTTATAAAATATTAAAATTTTTCACTTGAAATGAAGAGCAAAGTTAGATAACATATGGCTGTGAAGGTCTTTTGGTGGTCTCTTTTCAATCACTTGTGGTCCGAAAATTGAAAAATGCTGTAATTTGGGGGAAGGGTGGGTCTTTAAGAACAAAGAATGGAAATGCAATTGAATTTTACATGAATCAGGATTATGGTATAAATGAGGTTTAAATTGAGGTCCTGTGGTCAGTTGGTTTAAAGTCTTCAGGGGTCTAAATTTAACATAAGCTACGATAGGCAATTCAATACAAATGTTTGAATAGACACTTGAAGATACCAGAGGTGTGATCAAAAGGCTTGGATCAAAGGACAGACCATGGATAAAAGAAAAGTGACAACTAGACAGCGATCTTTAAAACACTACACAGGAAAAAGATTGAGCAACACGAATCCCCAACAAAATTATGGTTTTTTCCTAAAAAAATATTCTGATTCCCAATGTTGCTGAAAAAAATATTCTGATTTTGGTGGAGGAAAAAAAAGTAATCTGATTCAGAGTTTTTGTCATATAACCTAATGTTAAACTGGAAAAAAATTTCGCGCTTTGCGCGACAAAAAAAATATAAATATTCTAACTCTCGTGTTGTCCGAAAAATAATTTCTGAAGGGAAAAAAAACATAATCCCCCTCCCTTGCAAGTTAAATGGTCGGTCCCTAAGTAGTTATTCTTCGAATTTTACCTTAAATTCTCATTGAAACTGCAGGGTCATATAAAACATTTTTTTTGGCATGATTTCGCATTAGATTGTTTAACCGTTTAACTCGGAATTACCGTAGTGTAAATATTACTTTCCGTTGTCCGGGAGTTTTCTTTCTTCCGTTTTCTAATTTCCTTTGCCAAATGTTTTGACATTTTACACAATGTTTTGTAGGATTAAGCACAGGTCTACTTAGAATTTGCTTATTGTTCCAGGGTTATGAAATTGTAAATGTGACAAATTTGTTCTATTCGTGCTTTTTCTCCAGTTTCCTTTTGTCAAGCGTTTTGAAATGTTTAATCTCCATGTTTATGTTGTCATTTAGTTTTGTGACAGTTGTGTTGTCTTTTTTCAGTTGAAGGGTATCTCTGCAGGTATATTCTTATCGTGTGTTTATATCCGTATTGCCATTACAAGAGTATAGTTGTGATTCCACTAATCGGTTTAACATTGCCACATTGTCATGCCTGTCTCAATCAGGATATGAATTTCCTCCTAGGCCTGTTGGTCTAGTACTAAGCGGACATCATTATCATCGCATTGAAATGGAACTTGTTCTCGTCATGATATGGCTGGAAATTGGTTCATGTGGCGTTAAACAACAATCACCCACTCATTATCTGGAACTAGCATAATTCGTCTTCGTTCGTTCATAGTAATTATCAGTTAACTTTACTGTGATAACTTAAGTACTCGAACTAAATATTAGAGTTCGGATTCCGCCCATGGTGTGCTTGATATAACATTGTATGATAGAGTTTGTCAGTGACTTGTGGTAGGTCGGTGGTTTCTCCGGGTACTCTTCTTCCCTTGATAAAACTGACGAACATGATATTGCTGAAATATTGTTAAAATTGAGGTTAAACACCACAACCGTAACCATAATCCTCAATTCGAGGTAAATTAGTAGGTCACCTCGACCTTAATACAACCAGATCAGACTGTATACGGTAACAATAGAAATCATTTCAATGATTAAATGCCTATTATTGATTTAATTAATCCCACATTCCCGCTCATATAAATTGTTGATCTTTAATATCCACTTCAGGCTGACACTTGTAAAGGGCCCATATTGGAAATAATAACAACATAGTTAAGCTGAGTGGCTTTCGTGGGCTATCCTTGGTTAGAAATTATTCAATATTGCAACAACTTATTGAAATTTCAATAATTAACAAAGTTTTTAAGTATTTCTTTTAGCTAGATTAAAATTTTAACCCCTTGAGTATACTGTTGATATTTCTAACCTAGATAGGCTATATTTAACGTTACGCCTTTATACACTATAGTATATGAGAC
Source organism: Gigantidas platifrons (assembly GCA_002080005.1). NCBI lineage: Eukaryota > Metazoa > Mollusca > Bivalvia > Mytilida > Modiolidae > Gigantidas > Gigantidas platifrons. The sequence goes on along the minus strand of MJUT01028760.1, from coordinate 204,461 downwards.
CATGAGGTTGAAAATTAAATGTTCCATAATCTTTGAAAAGTCCCAGCAATGAAGGCAGGACTTCAACCTGTTTCCATTGAAAAACCAATATGTTGCAAAATACCCCCACTAAACTCAACAAATTTGTAATAACTCCATTTACACATTTTCAACTTTGATTCCAAAATAAAAAGGGTCCAATTTCAAAATAACATATTTTCCCCACAATCTGTTCAAAATTTAAAAGTTGTAATAATTATTCTCTGATTTTCAACAAGGTTTAAATATCTACAAAGTTTTAATGAGAAAATTATACTCAAAGTCCTTTCTAATACTCTTGCTATATCGGGTACCATATTTCCGAACGTAAGGGAAGTAACTCGTATGCAAAAGTGTTAAAAACGTATAATTCATATGGATTTTACTATACAAGGTGATATTATCATATTTAACATGTTACATGTTTTCATACTTTTATAAATTAACGGTTCATGAAATACACTAAACAAAATTATATCTCAATACATTAAAGTCTTTAAATATTGTGTCAATAATTTCGACCTGCAACGAATGTCAACGAATCCTGGCGAATCTACACGTGCTTTGACGTCTACACGTGATTTGACAATGCAGAGCGATATAATCATATTCAAAATTGTGACCTCAATACATTATTAAAAAGCGATTTAACACTTTGTCAAGATCTTCGATCTCCAGTTTATCCTCTTCTGTGAAGGTATACTATACGTCTAGAATACACTAAGATCGAATTCCACATGTGCTATGTCGACATATGACGTTTACATGTGTTATGGCGTCCACATACACTTTTGGTATCTTCAAACTCGTTGTATCTCGTCATATGACGACTACACGTGTTGTGGGAACTACATGTGTGCTATGCTATCATATAAAGTCTATAGGTGTTATGTCGTCATATGCCGTTTACACGTGTTATGGCAGCCATATGTAATATGTCATCATATCAAGTCTGCATATGTTATGTCGTCATATGCCGTCTACACGTGTTATGACAGCCATATGTAATGTCATTATATTCCGTCTACAATGTTATGTCGTCATATGCCGTCTACATGTGTTATGTCGTCATATGCCGTCTACACGTGTTATGGCAGCCACATGTGCTATGTCATCATATGAAGTCTACATGTGTTATGTCGTCATATGCCGTCTACATGTGTTATGGCATCCATATATAATATGTCATTGTATGCCGTCTACATGTGTTATGTCCTCATATGCCGTCTACACGTGTTATGGCATCCACATGTGTTATGTCGTCAATATGTGTTATGGAGTCTGCAACATTGTATTATGACGTCTACACATGTGTTATGACCATACTTGTGTTACATTATTTTCTGTAATGGTATCCTCTAGTATGACAACAGGTGTATGTGAATCTACAAAAAGAGAAACAATATTATGTTAGTAAAAAACAATGGAAAAAAACCAATACCATTGTCGGAACAGTTCTAAAATCTACATGTAACAGTAAAATCATAGAAAGAATCAAATTCGACACCATTAACACACGAATACACGACTGCTCACTATCATGGCGCAAGCACTTCAATACACAGTGGCGGGGTTAAACTATATATTGGACCCAAATCTTCCCTCTTAGTGACTAAATATATATATATATATATATAAACGTCTGAAAAAGTAGCCAACGTATAGAACCTACGGGATGTCGGATCGGAAACAAGTGTTAACGATTCTGTGCAAACAAACAAAGATAATAATAGAAAAACGTCTAAAATGTAGCACAACAACATCAAAAAAGATGTTAAAATATAACAAAAAATAACTATAAGTCTACAAAAAAAACTATAATTATAATCAAATTGACGGATATTTCGCTTGACCGACAAGCTTCTTCGTCCTCTGTAACCTGATATATATATATATATATACATATTATATCTACAGTCGACACTCGTTATTTGGAAAACGGATAACTTGTTTTATTGTACAAACGTCTTGGCGATGCAAGCGCACATGCAACCACGGCTGGAACGGAACTGCAGCGTCACACAACGGGAAAAGCGGTGAATGAATCCTACTGGAAGGAAAACAATATAGGGCGCCTATAATACATTTTAGTATTAAAAATATAGAGTGGGTGAGCGTGGATGTTGTTTACCGAGATGAGCATTGTTTCAGCTAAAACTAAAGTAGTGAGTTCAAACCACGTTCATGGCGAGCTGTACTCAATAAAACATTATGTGATAAAGTTTGTCAGTGACTTGCGGCAGGTCGGTAGTTTTTCTGGGTACTCCTGTTTTATCCACCAATAAAACTGACCGGCACGATATAACTGAAATATTGTTGAAAGTGGCATTAGATACCAAACCAAACGGAAGTAAAAATCCCAACTACGTTGACTTAGAAACAACGACTGAAATATTGTTGAACGTGGCGTTAAACATCATAAAACTAAACCAACAATAATTCAGCTTTCTCCCATTATGACGTCATTTTAACCCCGCTGTACCAGTGGTGGAAAAATCTGTAATCCTCTAGAGGATTAAAATGTCTCGTGCCTTTCCCCGCATTTGACCCCTTTGCCTCGTTTGACGGCTTTTGAAATAAAGTTTGTGTTAAATAATGGGAGAAACAAATTCTCCTTCAGTTGGAACTTGCCCATGTGGGTTACGATATTTCTCCACTCTCGAGAGTTAAATTAAAAGTTTTAACCACTCGCTCACGGTTCGTCGTTACATTTTTTAATTTAACTCTCTTGAGTGGAGAATAACCCACGGGCAACTGAAGGAGAATCTATATATATCATGCCGAGAACACGTTACAGGGGTTTATGGTGTTTAACGTCACTTTCAACAATATTTCAGTTATATCGTGGAGGTGAGAACAAGTTACATCCACCACTTGTAGGGCCCGGGTGGCTCAATGACTTAGGTCGCTGGATCTTACAGTTCATACAAGCCTATCACCAATACGGCGTGGGTTCGCACCCGGCTTTGTAAATTACAAAAAAGGGTGCACTCGACTCAAGTGATAAAGTTTACCAGTTGCTTGCCTATGGTCGGCGGTTCTCTCCAGCTTCCGCCACCACTAAAACTGGTCATCATGATATAGCTGAAATATTGCTGAAAGTGTCCTTAAAACACAAAAAAAAACCCAATCAAAATCAATCAACCAACAAGTTTTGTTGGACCTTCATAGTGCTAATTCATTGAAACATCAGTCCGTGGGTAGACACGTAATTTACTTAATGTGACGTCACTCATGAATCGAGAATTAAACATTAATACAATACAATCCTCTCGTCAGTTATAACATGAACTTAATTAATCCGTAACATAGATTGGGTTTTCGGGTGGATGGGTTATGGTGTTTAGCGCCACATTCAACAATATGAAAAATTCCAGTTATATCATGGCGGTCATTTTTTTTTTGGTGGAGGAAACCGGAGAAAACCACCGACTTGCCGCAAGTCACTTACAAACTTTATCACATAATATTGTATCGAGTACATCTCGCTTGAAGGCGATTCGAACTAACAACGTTAGTGGTGATACACACTGATTGCATAGGTAGTTATAAATCCAACTACCATACGATCATGACCACAACGACCCCCGATTGGGTTTTCGGATTGACCGAGCAATTGTCAGTACGATATTACAGCAAGAACAATTTGAGGGCGTATGTCCCCATTCTCTATACATAGTTGTCGTTCCTGCTACGCTACACAACATTGTAGCGTAGCAGGGGCGACAACTCTGGATAGAGAATGCGTATGGCCCATGCCTCGCTACTACGCTGTTCCAAATGCTGCTGTATTCTGTGTTTCAGTGTCAAGTAGTGTTCCATAACCGTTTTTCGCTTCAAAAGACATACTGTTCACTTTGATTTTTTTAGTTTACGTTAGTCAGCTGGAATACCTTAACCCACAGCATATTTAGTGAGCAGTCAAGTGTATTCTGGCATGTGCTACTGTAACGTTGATTGCAAATGGTTGCTTTCGTTTGTTTGTTTGGTGGTGTTCAACGCCACTTTCAACAATATTTTAGCTATATCGTGGCCGTCAGTTTTATTGGTGGAGGAAGCCAGATGACCCGGAGAAAACCACCGACCTGTCGCAGGTCACTGTCTAACTTTATCACATAATGTTGTACACCTCGCCCTGATCGAGAATCGAACTCACAACATCAACTGTAGTGACAGAAATTGTTTCATTTCTGTCATTGTATATTTACATCAACTGGTGAATTTGTAATAATATGTCCTGTTTACATTTGTATTGATATCTTCGTAGAAACATTGTAAAACCATGACAAGAGAGGATTGGAACTTTCTTGTTTTAGATTCTAATAGGACGTCCTTCAAACGCTTTGGGTCCAAACCAGGGGCGGATTCACGGGGGGGGGGGCGCACCCGGCGCGCCCCCCCTAAAATTGGAAAAAATATGATTTTTTTGCTTAAAATCGTGATTTTTCACACGAAATACCCCACAAATTTTCGCGCCTCGCTCCGCTCGGCGCCATTATTTTCAGTGCGCCCCCTACCTGAATATCATGGACCCGCCCCTGCAAACCTGTGGTCAAATATGCGGATATTGGTATATCAGCTGATCGGCAACGTCATAATTTGATTTGGCTATTATGTAAAAATAAATACCGTATTTGTCCTATTAGAATAGAAATAATTCAAGCCCCCATAAATTATTTCTTAAGTCGACACTACGACTAATTTAAACGTAGCGGAATAGCCGCATCACAGATGACCACAAATAGGTTCTGTTTATCGTAATCACAACCCGGTCCTATCCTCCTTTTTGACCTAGACCCATCACCGGATTTTTATCAACATTAACACGACGGGTGACACTAATGGAGAATAAACTGCTTACTCTTCCGGAGCAGATGAGTTCACTCAAGGTGTCTAATAGAGTTCCTGTTGATCAATCAAAGTTTTATGCGTAGTGATCTATCCACCATTGTTTGTATTTTTTTTTCTGTTGGCCATTGTATTGTCTATCCTTCAAATTACGGCATCTGATTCCCTCATTTAGTATTCAAGTTTTTCTTAACAGACAGAATTAACAAATTATATATACCACGGATCTTACGAAATAAGTATTATATATACCAGGGGCGGTTCCAGGATTTGAAGTTGGGGGGGACGCACTTAAAATAATCGCGCAAGAATTTTTGGGGTATTTCGTGTGAAAAATCACGATTTTACGCAAAAAAATAATATTTTTTCCAATTTTAGGTGGGGGGGGGCGCACCCGGCGCCCCCTGGATCCGCCCCTGTATACCATGGATCTTACGAATTAACTTATTTAAACCAACGAATCCGAAGGAGGAGTTGGTTTAAATAACTTCACGAGTAAGATCCATGGTATATATGGTTTGTAACAGAAATTACATGATTGACAGATCTATGACGTCAAAATCGTGGAATAACAGATCCTATGACGTAAAAATCATGGAATAACAGATCTATGACGTCAAAATCATGGTATAACATAAAGATCTTCATGTTAGACCATGGTTTGTAAAANATTATATATACCATGGATCTTACGAATTAACTTATTTAAACCAACGAATCCGAAGGATGAGTTGGTTTAAATAACTTCACAAGTAAGATCCATGGTATATATGGTTTGTAACAGAAATTACATGATTGACAGTTCTATGACGTCAAAATCATGGAATAACAGATCCTATGACGTCAAAATCATGGAATAACAGATCTATGACGTCAAAATCATGGTATAACATAAAGATCTTCATGTTAGACCATGGTTTGTAAAAAAATCACTATTTTTAAGTTGATTACTGCATAAAAACCTCAAAGGAAAAATGCGTATTTATGTTACAACCATATTTAAACAACGAATCCGAAAGATGAGTTTGTTTAAGTAAGTTCATTAGTTGAATACATGGTATATATGTTTTGTAACACAAAACAATGAGTGATATTTGGCACAGAGCTTAAGCTATGCCACACCATTCAGAAGCCCCTCCCATTTGTATTTGGATTCAACAAAGTTAATTCGGTAAGGTACAATATCAATTCCAGATAATAGACCATGGTTTTCTACAAACTAAGTTTTTCAGCTGATATTAAAGGAAAACATATCATTTATGTTACAATATAACAATACACAATAAAAAAAAACTAGTTCGATAAAATATGCGCTTAGGATTAGCAAGTTGCTTAGTAACGCTATACTGGTATTATAAACTTTTCCTTTAACATAGTTCTATTTTGTTCGAATTCCACTCAAGGGGAGGTGTACTCGATGCAACATTATGTGATAAAGTTTGTCAGTGACTTGCGACAGGTTGCTGGTTTTCTCCTGGTACTCTGGTTTCCTCCACTAAAAAATCCTGATCACCACGATATGACTGAAATACTGTTGAATGTGGCGTTAAACACAATAAACCCTTAAAACAACTGGCTAACCTAAAACGCGAATATTTGATCAAACTAATGTTTTTAATGGTTAGGCCAAAAAAAAATATATGTGTGTTTAGGGTTTCATCCCTAAAAAAAATAGGGTAGGTAGGTAGGGATTTTTTTTGGTTTTTTTTTTTTTTGGTGTAGTATATGTATTCACTAGCTTATTATTATGTTCTAAGTATGTCAATATTTGATAAAACTAATGTTNGTATTATATATACCATGGATCTTACGAATTAACTTATCTAAACCAACGAATCAGCAGGATGAGTTGGTTTAAATAAGTTCATGAGTAAGATCCATGGTATATATGTTTTGTAACAGAAATTACATGATGACGTCACAATCATGGAATAACATCAAGATCTGACGTCAAAATCATGGAATAACATCAAAATCTTCATGTTAGACCATGGTTTGTAAAAGTTCAGTTTTTAAGTTGATTACTGCATAAAAACATCAAAGGAAAAATGCGTATTTATGCTACAATGTTGTATGTAACATAATAGATGATATGCTTTCCTTTGATATCTTTATGAATGTAGTACTGAGTACACCTCGCCATGAGCGGGATTCGAACTCACAACTTTGTGGTGATAGGCACTGATTGCACATAATACAGGTAATTGTAAATCCAAATACAAATACGAAAATGAGAACGGCGGTCCCTCTGTTGTTTATATACAATACTATTACAGTAGAACGTCGGTGGCTCGAATTCGACAGGACTGTCAAAATGTGTTCCAGTTATTTCGAGCCACCCCCGTAATATCAGAGAGAGGAAAAACACTTGAAATCCCGGTCATGCTATGATAAAGAACTGGTGCCCAGGACAGTGGTCATTAAAAGTAAAAAAAAACAGATTTAATCTGTTAGAAACTTCGACTGTATATTATACTTTTCGTTTAACATGGTTATATTTGTTTACAGATTGTATTGCGCAATTGGCAAAATGTAGAGTTTGTAGACTTTAAATCAAGATTATATCCTACCTGACTTTGCACGTGTAATCTTTGGCATTAACGACACTTTCCGTTTTCGAGGTTTGCGTTCTTCATCTGTCCATTTTGACATACCCGCGGATTGTGTTGACGCTCGCCTGACCGGTTGGTAAATCTTATTTCCAGATGTCCAACCAGAATTGTCTGTATTCATAGATGATCGTCTTATTGGCCGAGTCACCTCCTGGTCAATGTTTGTCCAACCATTCAGACCGGGTTGTGGAGACAAACGTTTAGTCGATCGCATTGATTCGCTGACAGGCATAAAAGGGGATTCCCCATCGTCGACTACAAGCACGTGTCCATTTTGAACTACCTTATCCTGCTCCAGTGAGATTTGTCTACTTGGAAAACTCATAGAACGTTTTGTACCAGGTTTATATTCCGGAATAATATTTTGAAATCCGATACCAGTATCCCTAACTGGTCGACACAATTCGGACGAAGGCGTCGGCGTCGAATTCCGTGTACCGTGATCTACTTTGATTTCTTCAATGTCATCAAATACGTTATCAACAGTGGCTGACGTCACAATGTGGAGCACACCCTCGGAAATATTTTGGCATGCATCATTATCATTTTTGTTGCTATTTTCAATATGGTTTTCAAGTGAACCGTTTTGAACAAAAGAATCTGATGCTAAATCGTAGTTAATATTAATATCACTTACATTTCTAGGAGTTCTAGGACTCGTTTGTGTTGTAGCAGACGACACCATAGATTTAGCTTTAGTTCCACGTGATTTAGACCTTTTTATCGATCGTATCTTAGTTATTCTCGGTAATGAGCCTTGATTAACATTTCCCTCACATGTAGTTGAATTATCATTATTTGTTTGTTCAATTATCAAATTTGAAACAACAGATGAGTTATTTTCTACAGGGTCTTGCCAAGATAAAGATGCTACTTGTGTATTCGATCGATTCAACTTCCGCTTCCGGTTATCTGCCATTTCTAATGCTGCATCTGATTTTACTCGACGATTTATTCTTCGATATTGTTTTATTTCTAGATTTTCCGTCTGAATTGGATTGCTTTCTTTTGGTTGATCTGTCTGACAGTCCTCCTGAGATTCACTATTTTCATTATTGTCTATCGTTGGACTACTATTATCTTGTTCATCCACATTCATTTTCCGATCGTCAAAGTGGAAAGACACGCGTCTACCCTTATTTCTAACTTGTACCACATTATCATTCCGGGAGCCAGAGTCCCGTTTCAGTATAGAACAGTCTTTAGTTAATGCCCTTTTCCTGTCCATGCTCCTTGTATAAATCTCTGTGTCGCCACTTTGTTCATTTAAACCGTTTGATAAACTATTCGGGTTTAAAATCACCGTTGTCTCGTGTTGGTGTGATTTGCTCCTCTTCCTACTGTTGGTCCTTTCAATCTCAATATCGTCTGAATGTTTTTCATTTTCATGCGTCAGTGTTAGTGTCTCTGTAATGTCTTTCTTGGCAGGTGACATAATGGATTCATCAGGGTTAGAGATTATTGCTACTGTTGTGATTTTGGACATGCTATGACTACGATGATTTTGCCTCTCTAGTTCCTCATTGTCACCTACTTGAAATTTGGGTCGTTGCAAAGACCTAATAGACGAACGAATTTGGTCGAATTCATGATTGCAGCTTTCTTTGTCACACATTCTATCATCGTCATCGGTTTCATCTTCGTAGATGGAATTGTCTTCGCCGCTGTACCTCGCTCGCCGTATTGCACGTTGTATTATCTTGCGATCAAAATCGGACAGAGATTCCATAACAGCGTCGGAGAATACAAGATCATCTTCAAGCGAATGTGCGAAATTATAATCTCGTACCATCCACGGGATCCTGATGATATCAACAAGCCACCCGACACCAAGGCAACCGAATGTACACATGTAGAGAAAACCCGCCTTGAAGCGTCTCATATAAAAATGATGGCCGCCGAGGAGTCCAAACAAAATCCAAATTAAATACACATCATCTGCGTATATTTTATGTAAATTAATTCCAAGTTTCCACTGTTTTCGTCTATGCACTATAGCGGATATTCTAAATAAGTCTATCATCCACCACACACCACAGCCCCCTAACGTTAATGTATAAGATAACCCCCACAGTTTTCTACCACTGTAATACTGATGACCTCCGAGAACACCGAATGGTGATGCTGCAATTAAATAAGTCTTTAATATTTCAAGGTCCGTTGTGTATTTTTCCTTTGTGTTACTTTGGTCTACCAGTGACGGCATAAAAAATCCATCCAATACCCATCCTACACCATAAACACCAAACGTAAATAAATATAAGAATCCAATGGCAAAATTTCGCATGTAAAAATGATGCCAACCTAGAAAAGAGAAAGAAATGTGGTGAAAATAGAAATATAGAAATATATAAATATAGACAAGAATAAATGTACAAACCATAAAAGGTTATTCCAGTAACGCGTCATGCGTACTAAATTTGATATCAACGTTTTACTATCAATGGGTTGATATCACTGCTAGTGGACTATTAGTCCCAGATGATATCGCCCGCCCAGTAATCAGTGTTTTGGCTCTGACATGGTTTATTATATATATTTATTATTGAAATGTGCAGTTCCTAAAATAATGTAATTATTATCAAAACTAATGTTCTCCCCCCCTCAGGCATAGGCGACCTTAGACGAGATTGGCTATCCTGTTTTGGCCCTTTGGTTTATTGTGTAGGATTAAATGGTGTCCGCCGTGAAATATTGTCCTATGTTACAATTGTTTTCTATGATAAAGTCCGAGGACGGAATAAAGCGCAGAGGTGACTTCTTTTTGTTTGTTGGGGATTTTTCATTTGAAAAAGATACAATCGGAAACATTTTCACAGGACAATATTATAGCTTACAATTGCTCCCAAACACTTATATAATTATTGTTTGGCTTTCCATTATTTCGATGTTCAGCGCACCTGATGAAGGTTATTCCAGAAACGCGTCGAGCCCACTAAATTCTACGTCTTTATTTTTCTGATGAAGTGGAATTTCACATGCACTGATGCATGGTTTTATAACTCTTCTACGTCATTAACAAAAGGAAATTTCTCATTCGTGGCTAGATGACTAGTCTATGTCAAAGCTAACAAAGCTAAAATAATACAATCTGACAATCCAAACTTGTGAAAGCAATAAAAACAAATCTTATTTGTAAAGGCTATATGCTGATAACCATAGTTGATACTTTCAGACATCTCTTCCTTACTAAAATATAAACAATCTGTCATGATCGCATGGTAGTTGGTTATTTACAACTACTTATGCACAATCAGTGCCTATCACAACTAACGTTGTGAGTTCGAACCCGTTCATGGCGAGGTGTACTTGATACAATATTATGCGATAAAGTTTGTAAGTGACTTGCGACAGGTCGGTGGTTTTCTCCGGTTTCCTCCGCTAATAAAACTGACCGCCACGATATAACTGAAATATTGTTGACAGTGGCGTTAAACTCCATAATTATAACCCTAGACAATCTAAGGAGTGGTACAACTAGTTTCATTTTATATTATGTGATCAATATTTCATTCAAACTAACTGATGACCTATCTGGTCTCGCACGCAGACCATTAATATCAATGGATGTTAATGATTTAGTGTCAGGTGTTAATGTGTATAGCATGTCAGGTAGCCAGTGTAAATGTTAAATTAAATCTAAATATTGGGTGTAAATTGAAATGTCACGTGTAGATGAAACATCTGTTTCTAATTAGACAGTTTTAGAGTACGAACAGTTTTTTGACCGTGCTTTATCTGTTTGTTCCGAATAATGGTTGCGACTGTTATTCAGCATCCGTTACGGAATATCTATGTCACAAATGACCACGGATATGCTCCACTTGTCGTAAACACTTCTCGGTCATTTCTTCATTCATGACTTATCATCGGGTTTGTAACTAGATTAACACGACGGGTGCCACATGTGGAGCAGGAACTGCCTACCCTTCCGGAACACATGAATTCATCCCGGTCTTTAGTGGGGTTCGTGTTGCTCGATCTTTAGTTTTATATGTATGTTTTGTATATCGTTTTTGTCCTTTTTCTTTTGTCTATTGTACTGTATGTCCTTCTTCGATATACGGATTCTGATTACCCCTTTGACATCGTCAAACTCTTCTCATCTGTTTGTTCCGAATAATGGTTGCTTATTCGACAGTGTGCGACTGTTATTCAACGCCAGTGGAGCACATTATCAGCAAGTGACAATGTCAGCTTTATTAAATTTAAACCTATTTTATTCCTTTAATAAACAGACTACAATATAGCACATATATAAAATTACATAGTGTATGATTCGGTACAGAGTTAATTATGGCTTATACTAATCCGTCTCTTTGTTGGCTTTATTTAACCAACACAGTGAGCTGAATTATTATAGTGTCACTAGCTATAGCTCATTGAAACAACAGTTCTCAAGTAGACATGTCGCTCCATTCGGAAAAAAATATACTAATATTTACCACTGTTTGCTTAATATTCACATGAGTTCACTCTCGGAATTTTTGGTAGATCCCGTGTTGCTCATCGCTTTAGTGTTTTGTTTTTGTTGTGTTGTCCGTGTCTTCGCGTTCTGAGTTCCGCGTTATGTTGCCCGTTACGATTTCCGTATAGAACTATGCTCAGTTTGTCTTTACCTCCAGTTGTTTGTAGGGATGGCTCATGTATTATTGTGTTTTTGTGAATGTTTGCGTACAGTGATATCTAACATTGTGTCCTATCGCGTGTCTTTACTTTGAGTTCCCTGTAGTGATGTACGTTACGATTTCCGAATAAAAACGATGTTCGGTTCGTCTTTACCTCCAGTTGTTGGTCTTTGTTTGTTTATAGTGGTGTCCAATACATATTGTTGTTTGTTTTTTCTTTGTCTTGTGTGTGCCCTATGTTGCCAGTTTATATCTGGACTGTCCATTTTTGGTTGCCCCTTCGTTACTCTCTAAAATTTATTTATCAGTAAAGAGGGAAGGCAGACACTACACTATACTTAATTAAATTGTTTAGCGGGTTGTGACTGAATCAATTTAAATTCGACAATTCGTCCATCACCTGCTATAGTCGGTATATTAATACATATATCGTAGGGAGACATATATTCGATGCATTCTTAATTCCGTGGTTTGACACTATTCCACAAATAATGAATTCACAATCAAATTCTACTATAGGATGAATATCGCTGTATTATGTTATTGTCTATGGGTATTTCGAACAATTGTGGCTGCCATTTTGATTGAGTGAAGAGAAAACAACGTGACCCGCTGCAAGTCACTGGACAACTTTATCATCGAGTATAGATATAAACATTTTTGTAGATTGGTTGATTTAAGGATTGCTTAATGTAAAGTAGGTATATTTCAACTATCTTCATAACAGAAAATAAATCGCTGAAGGGGACAAAGCATTTAATGTACGGAGTGCTTTATTTTTTCTTTTTCTTTTTTATAATTATTTACTCTTGTAGCTAATGTTTACGGGGAAGGAGGGGATTTGGAAATCAAATGACATGCAAGGTGCAGTTTTGAACGAGAAATTTTAGTAAAAAAAAAAAAAAGAAGATTTTTCATGTCAAAAAGGGAATGATCTGATTGTTGTTCCTAATGAAAAACATGTCCTAGCTTAGGAAAAACAACATAGACCTCCTCTAAGGTGTAAAGTTGGATATTCTCTTACGTTCATTTACACCAATTTAATTTTACTAATACCATCCTTCATGCAGAGATCCATTAAAGGGCATTTCTCATTCATGTTTCTAAGGCTACGTAATAAACACAGATAAGAAGTTCAAATCTGTCATATCTAAACTAAAATCATTGAAAAATCTTATTCGTAAGGCCACTCCAAATTGATTACTTGTTCTTCGGATCTTTTCATTAAAAAAAATGGAGCGGGCGAGCAAATTAAAAAAAAAAAAAAAATTCCTGAAAATTGAATTTTTGGAGGCGCTAAAATCTTGAACAAGCGAGCGACACTTTTTATATTTTTTTTAATCATTTTCCCCTCATTTTTGTGTTTTTAAATGAGAATTCAAGATAATTTTATAAGTGGGCTACTTTTTTATTTTTATTTTAAATTGTTTAAAAATCATGAAACATGAAGAGGGAATGTTGAAGAAATCGTGAGGAAACATTTTTTGTCGAAATTTTCAATCTGAATTTTAAGGTGCGAGCGGGTCCGAAGAACAAGTATTTAATTTGGAGTGGCCTAAAGGTGATACTTTAGCAACTATAGAGTTGACTCTTTGAGAGATGTCATTGATAGAAATTTAGACAATCTGATGGTTGTTGGTTTTGGTGTTTAACACTACATTCAACGATATTTCAATTATATCGTGGCTGTCAGTTTTATTGGTGGAGGTAACCGGAGTATCTGGAGAAAACCACCGACCTGTCGCAAGTAACTGACAACCTTTATCTCATAATGTTGTATTGAGTACACCTCATCATGATCGGGGTTCGAACTCAAAACGTTAGTGGTGATAGGCAGTGATTGCATAGGTAGTTGTAAATCCAACTACCATACGCTCACAACCGCGGAGACCCCAACAATCAATAGTAGGTAAAACTAACAATTAAATCAGTATATTTATTTATTTTTTTATTCAATAATTAATTCCTACAAATCGATGAAATATTTATTCTGGTCTCCCACGAAGGCCATACATTTCTTTATGCAAAATTAGTATTAAATCTATCAGAGGTATCAGTGATGATTTTGTTTGTCCTCAGATTAATGGTCATTAACCAACAAATCATATCTTCTTAGCTAGTAGTAAGTTAACACTGACTGCTATTGTACAGTCCATCTTTGTGTTGTTTATTTTTGAGTACAAATTTTTATTGTTTATTTACAGCTGCATTGCCTTTGAGATCCAATTATCAAGAGGAAGAAGGATGGGATTAATTACATTAAGCAGTCAAACCCAAGCTAAACTTAAGTACCAATCATAAGCCAGGATCTGCATTTTCATCTGAATATGTCGAGTTCGTTTTGTGTCCAATGTTGTGACGCGAGAGGCGGTTGTTCGCTTTGTTGATATTTGCTGAATTACCACAGCTGTTTAAACCTTCTGTCTAATGACCACAGCTGTTTAAACCTTCTGTCTAATGACCACAGCTGTTTAAACCTTCTGTCTAATGACCACAGCTGTTTAAACCTTCTTTCTAATGACCACAGCTGTTTAAACCTTCTTTCTAATGACCACAGCTGTTTAAACCTTCTTTCTAATGACCACAGCTGTTTAAACCTTCT
>MJUT01028760.1:163080-189526 GCA_002080005.1 Gigantidas platifrons | reverse complement strand
CTTCTTTCTAATGACCACAGCTGTTTAAACCTTCTTTCTAATGACCACAGCTGTTTAAACCTTCAAAAGGATGTATACGTATTTGTTTAGACACCTCACAGTCTGAGTATAATGTTATTTGGAGTGGCCCTAGGCACGGGTTCAATGGCGTCTTTACCTCTAACAGATAAAGTTCGATCTATGAAAAAGTACTCCTAGATGATCAGGACTCCTCAGGACAATTTTAGCATACTGTGAATTCATATTTTATTCGATGAATACTAATTTTTGTGATTTTCGTTTCTTGGGTCAAACCACGACATTTTGTACACGGCGAAAGACATAATAAACAAGAGGTCATTTGTATGTATCAAAATCATGAATTCAAATGTCAATGAATATAACAGTCTCTGTCAACCCACGAAAATTGACACCCATGAAAATAAATGAAACCATAGTATTGAATTATTGTAATCGACCCACGAAATCGATATTCGTAAGTATTCAAATACAATACATCTGACCTGTAACATCAGAACAAAGCAAAGTAAAAACATCTAATATATATATTATAAATTATTGGTGTTTAACGCCACATTCAGCAATAATAGAGTTATAGCATGGTGGTCAGTTTTATTGTGAAGAAAACACAGATTACCGCGGAGAAAACCGCAAATCTGCCAAAAGTCACCGATGAACGTCCGCAAACGTGCCACAAATAACGGACGAACGTTATCACATTCATATTTGTATCGAGTACACCCCGCTAAGGACTGGAATAAAATCCATAACTTACGTACTAGTGATAGAAATCGAATGCAATGGAAAATGAAAATCCAGATGCCATACAATCGTGATGAGGACGGACCCTCTCTCTATAATAGACTAGTGAGTAATAGATTGTCGTTATGAGGACGGACCCTCTCTCTATATAATAGACTAGTGAGTAATAGATTGTCGTTAGACGTAAAGTGAGCCCCTTTTCAGCTATATCATGACGAAAACAAGTTACATTTCGATCAGATGATGTCCGCTTTAGTTTGTACTAGATCAATACGCTTAGTTGGCTTTTTATGGTGCTAGCTCCGCGGATACACACTTCATCCTGATTTCGAGCCAACCAGTCTTTGCTCTTTCTCCTTAATGCTTGGTGCTTACATCAGCGGAGGAGCAACACACACCAGTTTTGTAGTCTTTGGTTTAACCCAACCGGGGCTCGTATGATGATAAATATTGATAGCATTGGTATATGTGATTGATTGATTGATTGATTGATTGATTGATTGATTGGTGCTTAATGCCAACTTTAGCAGTATTTCCAAAGGTGAATCTAAAATACTATACGACCGCAGCAACGATAAACCCCTCCTAAAAAACTACACTCACCAATTAATCCGAACGGAAACCACACCAAGTAAGCATCTATTACATTTTTCTCATTACGATGAGATTCGTCGTTGTCATTTTCATCTTCTACTAATGAAGGAATTCGGAACAGATCAACGATCCAGCCAAATCCTAATATTCCGAATGTACATAGATAAACAACACCTAAAAACCACCGGTTCAAATAAAAGTGATGCGCACCGAACGGGCCTAAGAAAATGGCTAGTAGATAAGCTGTTTTGACAGACTTTTGTTTACGACTCTTTAAACGTGATAATCCTTTTTCAACATTAAACATAAATCCAAATTTCGGTCGTGAAAGTTTAATTCCATATGCAGTCTTTAGCCTCCTCATTTTCAACACAATATCGCCATACTCTTCAACTTTTATCTCTTTCCTTCCAAAATTGAAAGACACAAAATAAATAAATAGCCAATGTCAATAGGCCTTAGTTCTTAATAAATGACATAATAGTAATAATAATATTTCAGGCTCTCAAAAATATTGAAATGAACAGTGTGAAAAAATGTACAATGTACACACATTTACGCCCCACACATTCCAAACTTGCAAGAAATCATAATATCAAAATATAAATTTAAATTATCGAATGAAAAGATTTGTATTAATTTTATTCATTAGCCTCATAATAAAGATTAAATAAAAAAGATTAAACTATAATTTTATAAAGAAAGACCAATAAATATTTTCACTTCATATTATGATACGTATAAAGGTAATCGCTTTTGTACTTGTATTTAAAAATCACTCAACTAAAACTAATTCTTAGCTAGCCTAATTTCATTTTTGGCCAAATATAAATCTACTATTTATATTATTAAATATTAACTTAATTCTTAATTTTAAAGTACAATAACGGAATCACAATACCGATGTATTGTTCCTGTTTTGTTTAAAACAATAGCACGAACTTCAACTTCCTTCGTAAATTATTGGTTTTTTGGGGGGGGGGGTAATATGTGACAAGTTGATTTCGAACAAATCAACGAACTTGTAGATCAGCTCTAACAACTGTTTTTTTTATGATTGCAAAGAAAATGTATTAAATGTCTTTAAGAACAGCACAAACATGTGGCGGGGTTTACCAGGTTAATAAGTAAGATCTACTAAAGAATCATTCCTTACTTATATAAAATAAGAATTATATATGCATGTGTATATATATATAGAAGTCTAGAAGATTGTGCAACGATACCGATAAAGATGTTACAAAAAATATATTGACAAAATTTTCGATCAACAAATGACCTTCTTCAGTGTCTTTCAAAATTAGACTGAGTTTGTAAAGATTTGATGGTTATAATTACAACTCACTAAATAGTCAGGTGACAAAGTGTGACGCTTTTGAGAATGTTAAGGATTATCGTCAATAAAAAGTGCTGAGCACAAATCCTTAACTTTGTGACAGTAGTAAAATATTCGTTTAACTGTAAACACTGTGAAAGAAAATATACATAAAAACCTATTGTTTTCTGTTAATCCCGTCCGGATGTAAAACACAGAGTTCTTTAATCCAAAATCTTTCCCGATTCTCACGTTGAAAATTACTCCACAAACAGCTATGTTCAATGACGAGGATTTTCTGTTAAAATCTTCGAGACTGTGGTCAGACAGTCCGAAGTGCTGGCTCACAGGAAGAAATGGCTTTTTTTTGTAAAGAACCCCTTGTGTCCTCACATACCATCCCTGTCTGAGAAACAGCTTCAATACCATTCGTGAGCATGATTGGACATCCGAAAAATTCCAAACTGTCCAAAGTCTGTCATGAGCCTCCCATGGTTGCCTTCAAACAACCAAACAGTCTGAGAAACATGTTGGTGAGGGCATAAATTTCAAAGCTTAACACAACTATAGGCTACCAACGCAAATAAATAATGTCAGGGAGTATACATTTATCATATAATATAAATAAATACCAACGCATACACGGAATAAGTCTTAAATCCTGTTGAACCATGGTACGGCGGCCGTCAGCAGCATGATGCACAATATAGCATTCGATAACTCAAGTTATCAGCATATGTTTTTATATAAATATTGGAAATAATGTTGACATCTTTCATTATAATTCACAACACAACAACATGGCAATGTGGAGGGCACAGGCACGTGCCAGAAAACGGACAGCGACACCAGCTGCACTAAGCAGGGCATCAAAGAGGACAACAGGACATCAGAGACCCAACCCCTTGTCAGCATCGGGAACAACCTCCACAAGGATAGTTACACCAGAAACTACTTGTATTAACTCATATTCATCAATGGGCAGCGCGACATTTGTGGTCACATGCCCAACAACTTCTAGCTCTGGAACATCAGATACATGAACTACCAGTTTACCTCAAGTTGGAAGCCTGACTCCAGTGCCAGCATACCCCATGCCAAATCCAAATACCTACCCATTAGGTAATGTTATTATTGGTTCCACATTGAATAACATGTCTAGCTATGCTAGTAGTAATTCATCTGACAACGATCATAATGCTAATTTACCTTCTCAAATTCAAAGCTTTCAATCAAATATTGCATTTAATGTACCACAAAACATACGTGAGAAGAAACAGAAAAGTGTATTTATTGATTTGGCAGTTTTATTGACAAACACCTCCAACCAGTTACACATAAACTTGTTTATAAAGAAGGGGAGATAACAATTCAACCTAAAACTCAACGTCATCAAATGTATTCTGTCGAGCAATGGACAACTGCGTTTATTTCATTCATTAGTATATACTGTGCTGCTCATCCTAGTCGTTTCCAGGAGCTACTAAAATACACGTCTGGTGGTTGACTGGGTGCACAACGAAATGCAAACTGGAAATCCTATGATGAGCAACACAGGCTGCGCAAAGCTCATAACACAACTAGCGCTTGGTCAAGTGTTGATGTTGAGCTCTGGAAATGCAAATCCTTCTTGTAATTCTGGCTTTCAAACACACATTTATAACACTAGCAGACTCCGATGTTACTCTTATAATTATGAAGGTCAGTGCTTAAAATCTCAATGTCAGTATAGCCATGCATGCTTGTATTGTAACGGAGGTCATCCGTTGCAAGATTGTCAAAATAAATGTGGACCAGCAGGGACATACCCAAGATTTCCGAATGCAACACGTCAGTTTCCTTCACACAGATTAATTAATAATAATTTTGTATTTAGGCAGAAGCTTTCTCACAGATCAAGAGCTCCAGTGACAGTTGTGGGACCTTGGGCACACACCAATACATACTGATAAATTGAATAAATTATTGTCTGTTTACCCTGATAAGGACGCGGCTTCATTGTTACAAAATGGTTTCTCTTTGGGCTTTAGGTTGCAATACACAGGGCCCAGGAATTTTCTAATGTCCAATAACCTTGTGTCTGCAAATGAATTTAAGCAAGAGACATGGAAGAAACTTAAATCAGAAATTGAATTGGGTAGAATATTGGGGCCCTTTGTCTCGCTACCTATTTCTATATTACGCATTTCACCTAATAGATTAGTATTTGGACAAATGGGGGTTCCGGTTAATTTCTCACACCCAGAGGGCAATAGTGTAAATTCCCACATTGACTCTGAGCTGTGTGCAGTACATTATTCGTCCCTTGAATCTATTTTGGAAAAGATATATGATGTAGGACAAGGGGCACTTTTAGCAAAAATGGACATAAAATCAGCTTTCCGGTTACTCATATTGAATCCAGGAGATTTTGATTTAATGGGGATAAAATTTGATGGTTTCTATTTCATTGATATATGCCTGCCTATGGGATGCAGTATTTCACCAAAACTTTTTGAAACATGTTCTACATTCCTGCAATGGGCTGTGGAAGTCTTATCTGGCCAGAAATCTATTGATCACTATTTAGATGATTTGATATTCATGGGGACTGAGGACACAAACAATTGTGAGCTACTAATGTCGACATTTCAAAGCATATGCGAGGAATTGGGCGTGCCCATTGCTTCAAATAAAACAGTGGGTCCAACATTACTCTTACCATTTTTGGGGTATATGATTGACACAGTGGAATTGATGATTTTAATTCCCCTAGAAAAAAATGATAAATTGAAAAATCTTCTTCAGCCATTATTATGTCTTCACAAAATTACTCTCAAAGAACTTGAATCTGTTACTGGTTTGATGTCTTTCTGTGCTAAGGCCATCCCATATGCAAGAGCATTCCTTCGTAGGTTTTTCGATTTGATGGCAAATGGCAAGAAACCATATCATAAGATAAAACTAAACTCTGAGGTTAAGGAAGATGTTAAAATGTGATTGACTTTTCTTGAAAACTTTAATGGGCAGTGCTTCTTTCCAGAAAGATTTTGGACAAATAATGACAATTTACAATTGTACACATATAGTAGTGGGAACTCGGAATTAGGATGTGGAACATTTTTGCAAGGTTCATGGGAACAGTTTAGGTGGCCGAATTCATGGCAAGACCGTCAAATTTTGAAAAACATGTCATTTCTCGAATTTATTCCAGTAGTTCTTGCAATATTTCTTTGGGGAAAAAATTGAAGAACAAAAGAATTTTATTCAATATTGATAACAATGCATTGGTTAGTATTGTAAACAAAAGGTCTTCAAAAGATAAACAAATTATGCAGCTTATGCGACCATTTGTACTGATTACAATGTTAAACAATATTCAGTTCAAAGCATTGCATATTGTTGGTTTTCAGAACAAAGTGGCAGATGGCTCGTTTCCGCTCTTTGGTCCCAACAGGAGACAGCTCACCAGCAGTTATTTCGGAGTCATTTTTGAGACTAATTTTGGCAATACAATAAGCTCCCTAGTAAAAATGTCGGTGGTTCAAAGTACTTACAAATATTATCAGAGAGGACTGTTAGCATTCAAAGACGTTAGAAAACAGTTCGGTCTAGCAGATATTTGGCCAATTGCAATCAGTGATATATGTAATTTCGTCGCTCATTCATTTGAAGCAAATTTATCACAATCAACCATAAAATGCTACTTAGCAGGAATCAGCTTTGCATGTAAATTAAATGATTTTCCAGATCCTACTCAAAAATGTATTGTTAATAAATTGGTAGAATGAATAGGACGATCAAGGGTTAACATTTCTGATACCAGGATATCCATTACTGATGAACTATTAGTATCAGTGATAAGGGTTTTGCCTTATGTTTGTAATTCCACATATGAAACAAAATTGTTTAGAACAGCCTTTTCGCTCGCATATCATGAGTTATTGAGAAAAGGGGGACTAGCGGTCAGTAATGGTCAAATAGACAATATCATTCAGATTTCTCATGTCTCATTTTTACAAAATTTGATAAAGGTCAAGGCCCCATCCTCTAAAACAGACCAAATGGGTAGGGGCTGTGAAATCATTATCAAACCCCACCATAATAAGAAGATGTGTCCAGTTTTCCTGTTAAATACTTACCTTGATGATAGACCTCAGGTTTCAAGCCCAACTTTTTGTCATTATGATGGTAGGGCCATTACACGCTACCAGTTTGTAAGCGTGTTGAAAAAGTTCTTAGAAAGAGCTGGTATAAACAATAAATTGTATAGCTCTCACTCCTTTCGAATTGGCAGAGCAACTTCCTTGTCCATGGAGGGGGTCCCAGACCATATCATTATGCAGTTAGGACGCTGGAAATCGGTTGCATATAAAACCTATGTTAGACCGCAAGTTTAATTGCAAGATTTGTCCATTTTTCATTGTTTTATTCACTTAGATCATCCCGTTTTTAGAAAACCTACAATAATTTGGATTGTGGACTCCTCCCTGGTAAAGAACGCCTTCACAGAAACAAAGCAGCGACCGGGTGGTTCCAATCTTTGTCTTGAAAACATAGATATCTGGTGGCAGGGCAAAAGTGGTATGCGTGCAAGCCAGCTAGGAGGGAAAATGCAAACAATGTTGCGGTATGAGGACCCACCTAATTATTTACTCATCCATGTAGGTGCAAATGACATTGGGAATATGAAAGTGGGGGATTTAAGAAATTACCTAAAAAATGTAGTGACTCAAATTTCTGCTATGATGCCTGACACCAAAGTAATCTGGTCTCAGATGTTACCAAGGATAAATTGGCGGTTTTCACAAGATAATAATGCTATGGAAAAAGGTCGATACAGGGTTAACAATGTAGTGGCCTCCTATGTTTTATATAAGATACCCTGAAATTACTAGGTTCTCAAATTTGTTTGCAACAGATGGAGTAGTCAACCTATCGACAGTGGGTAACAATATTTTCTTAAACAAAATACAGGGCGGACTTCAAGAATTTATTCACAGTAGAAGTGGTCAAGTTTTCCCAGCTCACTAAGCGTCGGACTTTGTCATTAATTTTATTTGAACTGTTGAGAACATTTTTGAAGTTCACATTTATAGCTTAAACGTCATATTCTAGTCATTGATTTATGTTATATATTCATTAATGAAGGAATCATCTGAACCAAGTGTAAAATTGTCAGAGTTACTGGCTACCTATAGTAATTGATACAATGACAATACATGTACATAAATACAAGCATTTGTTATAGCCAACCCAAGTTGAAATCTTGACATATTAGAGTGTTTCTTTTACTAAAGTATAATGTTGGTATTTGGTCCACAGCAGTGCAGCGAACCCCCATATTCATGGCGGTTGACATGCCAAACAGTCCATGTTTATCCTATCAATTTGGCATATTCGCTGCATCTTTTGTGACAATATCATAAACAATTTAAGGGTTTTTGATCCATCACCCGTGTTCCCACGGTGATGCCAAATTGCTTTGTATTAATTAGGTAATGCTTTACATCTATAAACAAACTGTGTTAACCATCTAGTTTCATTGGTTGCCATAATCACCGATCTGCCGGCATCCACATCTGTAGTTTTCATCTTCACAAGAGACAGTAAATTATGAGATCAATTATTCGCGATCTGCTCTGAACAAATAATTGTTATTTTTCAAATCTTGTTATTACATGTATTAAATGCTGTAGCCAAATACCGCCAAACTAGTGGTTATGTTTTTATTCAGGCATCTTTGACAATGAAATTCGTTTGTCAAAGTGACGGTGCGCTGTCGTTTTTCATATTTAGACGTATTTGGTTATTAGTAAGACCATTACATCATTTTTTCATTGATTGGTTGGTTCGCGCCAAATTCCTATAATTAGACCTTTTCCAGACAACATTTGAACCGGGCAGACGCCATTTTCGTAACTCTGGAAGAAAATACCAATCCTTCCCTATTCCCGCAGTTGAGCTAGCTAGATACTGCTTTGGGTTTTGTTTTCGCATTTTTTTTCAAATTTCAGTTGATGTTTCCTTGTTAGAATATGTTCATTCGGATTGTCCATTTTGGCTAGAGTTGTGTGAATGAAGGGAATGGCCAGCAAAGAGGATATATCCACACTGGACAGACTATTCGCTGCATCTTTTGTGACAATGTCATAAACAATTTAAGGGCTTCTGATCCATCACCCGTGTTCCCACGGTGATGCCAAATTGCTTTGTATTAATTAGGTTATGTTTTACATCTATACACAAACTGTGTTAACCATCTAGTTTCATTGGTTGCCATAATCAGCGATCTGCCGGCATCCACATCTTCAGTTTTCATCTTCACAAAAAAATCGAAAATAAAAAAACTTTGCACCTTTATAAGATATATCAATGAAAATGTCTGCCATCCTGGCTGAAAAATGTAACTCTCTCTCATTGTGTAAATATTGTATATAGCTGTTTTCTTATTATGTATTGTATTGTATCTTATTGTGTATTATGTATGTATTTAATTTGTTATCTGTATACCATTGTGTTAACAAAGGTAACCAGAAATAAACATATATACAAGAGACAGTAAATTATAAGTTAAATTTTTCGCGATCTGCGTTGAAAAATTAATTGTTATTTTTCAAATCTTGTTATTACATGTATTAAATGGTGTGGCCAAATACCGCCAAACTAGTGGTTATGTTTTTATTCAGGCATCTTTGACAATGTAGCAAAGAGATTGTTGGGTGCATTTTGTTCGGAAACTGGACATTCATATGATGGTATGAACACAGGAGAACTAAATATCTTACTGCAGCAATTTTACGCTGGAATGATGAGTAAAAAGGGAGAAGAATATTGTAAATAACAGCACATGTACTGTTAATGTTTATTGGCAGAACTATTAGATTACTTGAAATTACTTGCTGTTTGTCTCATTAAGTATGTCAACTTACATTTTTGTTTTAGTTTTGATTAATTATTTTACTATTAAATTATAACATAACAAATATTCGATGTGACTGTGGTCAATATACAAGAACATTTTCCCTCGGTACCTTGAATTGCAATTCAATGTACCTCGGAAAAATATTCTTGCAATTCAAGGTAACTCGGTACTGAGGGAAAATGTTCTTGTATATTGACCACAATCACATGAAATATTTATATAATATTGTAAATGTTATTTTTTATATTGCTGTATAATGTAAAATATATTTGTATATTACAATCATATAAGTATTAGTAGATGAAAGATTCCCATTATAAAATATAGCATTTTTTTCTGACTATCCGTTCCTCAAGATGTGACGGTGGGATTCATCATAATGAATTATTAAGTTTAATTTCATAATTATTATTTGTTCTTCTTATCTTAAGTAAAATATTCAACATACAACATATGTAGTCACCTTTATATATTATATTGATAAACTATTAGGAGTTCACAAAAACGCGGAGTGGCATATCAAAAGCGCGGATTTGGATATAATAAAAATGCGAATTTATTTGGTTTCAAAAGAGTCGGTTTAGCCTGTACCCCTTTCGTTAGCCAGACGTTTCTGCTTGTTGCCCCTGCTCATTATGGGGAGGTGGAAGTGGTATTTTGAGTAGATTTTAAAAATAGTATCAAAATTTTCACTACAAGTTTGCAATCTTTAAAAACTTATGGACATGTAAAAAGCATAGTGTATAAACGGAGATTTTGGCAAAACGGGATAAACTTTGGCTCCGTGGGGTAAATCTCTGTGATCAAATGATTGGATATTATTTACTCAACCACAGATCCAAAAATGACGGAAACGGATATTTTCTACTAAAAGGAGGTGCCGGCATACAGTGCGTACCTCATAGCGAGAGATACCAATCCAGACCAAACAAAATCTATGAGGTCAACATTTCAAAGACTTTTGGAAGATCTCGGAATTGCACTTATTAGAGGAGGGAAGACTACAACACGTTCGCCAGATCCTACGAGAAGAACCGAACACAACATTGACAGGATCTTCCAAAAATAACATCCATTAAATACAAAAGGACGTTTTTTGTATATTTTTTGTTTGCTTAAATTTTATTTTAATGCAATACTGCAAACATATATAGTCTGTGTGACTTCTAGAAATGTTCAGAAAAAATTCTTAAAGATCCAGTTCTCAAATCAACAATTTGTTTTTCTAGATGTATATTAATATATGATATATACGACCTCTGACAATTGATTGCCAAATTTTTGGTCCATTATTAAAAAAGTTACCCATTAGGTCTCTATATTAAATATATTTTCTGAAGTGTAAGCATCTGCATGGAGTAAGTACTAATAGTGAAAGAGCCTAACCACCAAAACAAAATAACAGACACGTTCTTCCAATGTATATTTCATTGTACCATGTGATATAGGACAATTAAATATTAAAAGGATACTCATTAAGGTGATAGTAAATTGTTATTATTAAACCCCCCTCTCTCTCTATATATATATATCTAGGATTGGTCCGATAAGCGGTCACATGACTGGCAAATGAAACGTTTTCTTCGACAACCCCAAAAATTCACCGTGCGAGGTAAATAATACCGGTAGTATTGTCATCCTCGACAACCCCTAGTTTTTCCGCTAGGTGGCGATAACTGCAAACTGGAAATCGTCTGTTTGGATAGAAAATATGGCAACTCCAGGTCGATTTGCATGTACAATATATGGATCTCAAACTGTATGACTTTTTGTCCATTGTCAATGTCAAGGTCTTGTCATATATGGGTATCACTTTTTGTCCGTTGTCAACTTTAGACTGTTGTCATAAAGGTATCACTTTTTGTCCGTTGTCAACTTTAGACTGTTGTCATAAAGGTATCACTTTTTGTCCGTTGTTCGGTTAATAAAACGATTATGGCCATCTTAGTCGGTGGACATCCAGAATTGTCAACGTGTGAGGGTTGTTTTCCCTTCGGGATGCCCACCTCCTAAGAAGGCCACAATTTTCAAAAGTACCAGGCAATGATGGAAACAATCATGGATCTGGCTCGGGTCGAAAAGCATGAGTTTGTTGTAAAGGCACATCATAGTCAATGTTTAATAGCTGTGAGAGAAAAGATTGACAGTACGCGATGAAAACCACTGAACTTCCGCATGTCACTGACAAACTTTACCACATAATGTCACAGACAGTGAAACAATTTGACTTGCTCAGTTTTGTGGTACATATATATTTGCTTAAGGGGTCATCCATAATTGTCAACCATATTCCAAAGTGTGCAAAACGCACGCTAGGGGGGAGGGGGTGAAAAAATCGACAATTTTAGCGTGCGCTTTTTTTTTTTTACTTTCAGGATTTTTTTCGTGTCCGCGAAGTTCGGTTTTATTTTATTGTTGTTTTGCGTGTATATCTTTTGTGCGCTGGAATATAAAGCTCCGATTATTTTTTTAAGCATGGCTCAACAAACAACCCTGTTTGGGAATGTTTTGCCAAAACAAAATCGTATTTATAAAAATTCACGGACAAAATATGAAATGTTTGTTAATACATATGTATGTAAACACGAGGGAAAGAATGAAAACCTTGTTAAGGACGCCAACAAGATATGGCGAGATCGAAAAGACGCAAACTGCTCGGTGGAGGAACAAGAAGAATGCAGATCCCTTTTCATGTAGTATGTATGAACCAAGAAGTTATGATTTGTATGCATCTGTATTTTCAGATATGTATTTACATCAGCAGCGGATTCAGACAAACATAAGATGTTTATTCATGGTACTAAGACTGGGCAGAAACAGAAAGCACCAGCAGCTAGAATACACAGTTGTGGCGTTTCAGGTCAGATACCAGTTGCTGAAACACCAAATACAGTTCAATCACAAACTTTGTCTTGGACGACCTAAGAAAAACTAATAAAATAATGTCAACCTTCTGTGTTTTAAGATTATCATCTACAGGCAAACAAACTGTTGAAACATATAAAGACAGTGCTGTTATAAATTTACTAGATAGTATGACATATAAGTCATCAGGGTTTTATACTTTTTTGCTATCTTAATATGTTTCAGTTGTTCATTTGCTTGTTGTAATAAGAAAGAAGGGATATGGTGTATTATTTCATGACACAAAATCCCTACACACACCAGACAAAATCCAAAGCAAAGGAACAGCGCTTTTATTGCTGTTCTTAATCTTAAAGTCACAATAAGGCCTTCAACATGGAACAAATGCTCGCACCCCACTGTATATATTACATGCAGTATATCATGTCATGCATGTGCATCTTCTACGGCCATACATCTTTCCTATATATAAAAAAACAAATAGTATACAATAATGCATATCTTTATTTAACAACAATCTATTGAAAACACAAGATAAAACAATTATAATATTTTTTTCTGTCAAAATAGGCAAATACACCTATAAAAAAGAAAACAATATTAAGAACTCAGTATCTGTACTTAAAATGCTTCAAAACTTGATTAATTATATGCATGCCGGTCATTTGAAAATGGTTGATGTACACGTCTGGAAAAGTGTGCTTTCTGCACACTTTGGAAAATGGTTGACAATTATAGATGACCCCTAAGTTGATGGTCACTTTCAGCAATTTTGTTTTAGCTACATGCATATTATAACTGCCGACATTGATGAATAAAGAGGGGAAACTACTTTATCAAGCTCACCGATGAAATCCCTTGCCATGTTTAGGAGGCAAAGAAATGTTAGTCTTTATGATGGCTAACCTACATTAGTGGTATATATCATGCATAGCCATATGGCACGAAAACCTGTTTTGTTTTGACTTTAGTTATTTGAGGATATATATTTCAAATGACTATTAGTCTTGATGATCAAATTTGGACGAGAAATCCTACAAATGTAAAATTACAGAACATATAATTATGAAAAGGTTCCTGGTGTTTGTGTTTTTATTTACAAATGCCACTATTTGTTGTTTTCACCACACTTGAGGAGTGCATGTTTTACAACGATGTAATGTATGCTGGTAGGAAGTTCAGTATATGGACTGCTAGCCAGGTGTTCTTATTGTGGTCTATTAGTGTTTATACATTCAGTTGATTTAACTTTACAAGAGATTGATGTGTTAATTTTGATACCTAGGGGGTCAAAATCGGACAAAGAACAACAGAGAAATCTTAAAAAAATATCATTCCCCCCCCGCAAAAATTGTCGGCCATTTTGAAACAAAATGACCGCCATTATAAGTTTATTATTGTCCACAAAACAATATAATAAAACAAGAAGATATTGTAGCGATCGTGTCCTTGGGCATACGGCGAACCATGTGTTTTGCATGGGACCACGCACCTGTTTTAAGGAACGAGTCGATTTTTGACTCTGACAAAGTTTTCCACCCGTTTTCTCCCATTTGACCAAATTCTGTAGGTTTTCAGTGTTTCTCCTATACGTGTCAGTCGGTGTTCAACTGTATATAAATATAGATTACCATGATTTTTGTTGCTGTGTTTACTGTCATTTTTCGTGTGTATTGCCATTTCCTGTACGAACTACGCATGTGAGGAAGTTCCGGTATGCAAATTTGTTTACGAATGTGACCTGTGTGTACCGTTGTAAAACGGGAGTAAGAATACAACCGAGTTGCCGGAAGGCTGTTTACTTTATTTTTGAATTAAACTACAGTTAATTTTGATTGTATTGCATTGTAGAACATTGTTATGTCCCGTGGACGCCAAGTTCACGATGCTCTGTATGTATTTTTCTACTATCGGGGATATTTTTCGTTACTTTTGGGCCATTTTACGGTCCCGTTTTCGTTGCCCCGATAATCACTCAGTTTGGCTCTTGGAGTATAAAAGCCAAGTTCCTGATAATTCCAGGCTCCTTCTCACTAGATATGAACACCAGAACGTGCATGATATTTTTGGTCAGTTGGTCATCATGCTTCTCATGTTATTATTTTCTGGACAAAGTTTAAGCAGTTGATTGATTGATTGATTGATTGGTGTTTTACGCCAACCTTAGCAATATTTCAGCTATATCGTGGCGTGATTAAATTTTATTATTATATGTATGCACCTACAAGATCCTTAGAAATAAAACATATTGGTTCATAAAACAATCGGATAATATGTACAAATAAAAGAAATATTAAAAAGATAAAAACATACATTTAGAACATATGTTATATAATTATATTTTTGTATATAAATTAATTTCTTTTAAAAATTGCAAAATTGTGTCGCCTGCGACATTTGTAAATAAATCACATAAATTGTTGACGTTGTAGAATGTTTGCCGAACATCGGCAAAATCTACGCAGTCTATTAAAACATGTTTAAGCGAAAAATTGGAATTACACGGAATACATTCCGGTCGTTCCTCATTATTTAACAAATAGCTATGAGTAAGTCTACTATGACCTATACGACATCTGGTCAGGACTACCTGTTCCTTCCGATTTTGACCGTAAGAACAGGGAGTCTTGCCAACTAGGGAATATATTTCGTGTAATTTGTTATAAATTTGCTGGTTCCAGCTATCTTGCCAACGTTTTAAAATATATTTCACTATAAAAGGTTTAAAATCTGTGTAAGGAATAGGGCAATTGGATATAGGTTGATCCAATGCGTCCTTGGCTTCCTGATCGACGACTGTGTTTCCATGGATACCAATATGACTAGGAATCCATGTGAAAGTTTTTATAAATTTCAACTATTTTTAAAATGAAAAGGTTTTGAGTTTTACAACTCTCAATTGCCAACAGGCAAGAAAGAGAATCTGAACAGATCATAAATTTACTCTTATCAGAAGAGGCAACAAACTTCAAAGCAAGAAGTATTGCATTAGCTTCTGCACTGAAGATTGAACTGACAGATGGTAATCGAGTAGAGTAGACCTGCTGTCCGAAAACAGCTGCTGATGCTACTCTTTCACCGTCTTTTGAACCATCAGTATAAATTGCAGAGTATTCAGATGTTACAGATCTAATTTCAGCAAAATGTTGCTGAATTAGTAAAGGGTTTGTTTCAGATTTTTTGTATTGTGTAAGTTCAAAATTAAAAGTAGGTTTTGGATTTAACCATGGAGGATTTTCAGGAATTGCAATAGGTGCTATGTCATCCAAATTTATGTCAGAATTTTCAAGGTGTGATTTTACTCGGAGTCCAAAAGGTTTAATTGTATTGGGTTGTTTATCGTAAACATTTTCATATAAAGGATTAAAAACACAGTCATATGCCGGATTTGAAGTATAAGCCTTCAATTTGGCCGCATACTGCATACCAAGTTTGATACGTCTGTTTTCAAGGGAAGGCTCGTTTGCTTCAACATACAAACTCTCAACTGGAGACGTTCTAAACGCTCCAAGTGAGAGTCGTAATCCTTGGTGATGGACTGTATCAAGCAACTTGATATACGATGGACGGGCTGAACCGTAAACTATGCATCCGTAATCCAATTTGGATCGAATTAACGATCTATATAAATTTAATAAAACCGTGCTATCCGCACCCCAGTCGGTACTGGACACAAATTTTAAAATATTAAGAACTTTAAGGCTCTTATTTTTAAGCATTTTAATATGGGGTAGAAAGGTAAGTTTACTATCAAAAAGGATACCTAAAAATTTAGTTTCTGTGACTATTTTTATAGGGGAATTGCATAATTTTAACTCCGGATCTGGATGGAGTCCTCTTTTATTACAAAAGTGCATTCCTACAGTTTTTGAGCTGAAGAATTTAAATCCATTCTCCATTGCCCATTTTTCTATCTTATTTAGACATAGTAGTAATTGTCTTTCAATGTTGTTCATATTCTTGCCACGATAACATATCAGGAAGTCATCTACATAGAGAGAATCATCAATGTTATCATTTAAAACTTTTGCAAGACTGTTTATTTTAATACTGAATAATGTTACAGAGAGGATGCTCCCCTGGGGAACACCCATCTCTTGTTCCTGAATGTCAGAATAGGTTGAATTTACTCTGACATTACATTTTCTGTCAGATAGAAAATTTGAAATAAAATTAGGTAGATTACCTTTCAACCCCATATCAAAAAGGTCTTTTAAAATGCCATATTTCCATGTTGTGTCGTATGCTTTTTCTAAATCGAGAAAGATAGACACAACATGTTCCTTGTTAGCAAAGGCGTTTCGAATAAAGATCTAAAGTGCTTCTACCTTGACGGAATCCACATTGTATATTGGACAAGAGTCCATTGGATTCAAGAAACCATACAAGGCGAGCATTGATCCTCCTTTCCATGGTTTTACATACGCAACTTGTTAGTGCAATAGGCCGATAATTCAACGGTTCGGAATGGTCTTTACCAGGTTTTGAATTGGAATGACATTAGCTAGTTTCCAAATTGATGGTAAGTCTCCTGTTTCCCAAATGTCATTCATGAGATCTAAAAGAGTTTGGAATGCCGATTCCGGAAGATGTTTGAGAAGCTGGTAATGGATATCGTCGGGGCCACATGCAGTGTCATGCGCCTTATCCAACGATTTCCTCAATTCATCTAACGAAAACGGGCGATTGTATTCCTCCAAATTCTTTGATTTAAAATTCAATTTAGTTTTTTCTTTTTCTTTTTAAAATTTTTGAAATTCGGAATGGTAATTTTGAGTAGAAGAATTTTTTGAATATGTTTCGCCTAATTTATTTGAAATGTCTTGTTCAGCTGTTAATGTGTCATGTCCATCTTTTAAATGATGGACGTTTGTTTTATTATTTTTACCTTTAATTTTTTGTACCATATTCCAAACCTTATTAATCGGTGTATGGCAATTTAATTTAGAAACAAAATTACGCCAGGAAGTGCGCCGATTTTGCTTCAATGTCCTACGGGCTTTCGCCCTGAAGATGCGGAAATTGCCGAGATTGTCTGATGTAGGATGTTTTCCGAACCGTCGTTCGGCCTTTTTGCGATTTTTGATGGCTTCTTTGCAATCATCATTAAACCATGGTTTACCTGGATGTTTTGGATTTGTCGAGGTCTTTGATATAGTCATCAGCTATTGACATTACTGTCTCATTAAACTTCAAAATTGGGTCAGTGGCATTTCGGACCATTTCCATTTGAAGTTTTTCCCTGCACATCTCTTCGTACAGGGGCCAGTCAGCTTTATCAAATTGATACCGTGTAGGTCTTTCACCCACAGTAGAATTTAAGCTTTCTAGAATAATGGGGAAATGATCACTTCCACAAAGATCGTCATGTACTTTCCATGAGAAATCTAGAAGAAGAGATGGATCAGTAACAGTAAGATCAATAGCTGAGTAAGATCCGTTCCCAGGATGTAAATATGTATCTGTACCGTCATTAAAGATACATAATCCCTCCTGGGAGAGAAAGTCTTCAAGTTTTTTGCCTTTGTCGGTAGTTGTTTTGCTACCCCACAAGGGGTTATGTCCATTAAAGTCACCCATGATAATAAACGGGGTAGGTAATTGATCAGTCAAATTTTTTAGTTGTGTTAGACTAAGTGCTGACTTTGGTGGTATGTATACCGAACATAAGGTTATTGTTTTATCTAAAGTGATACGTACAGCTACAGTCTGTAGATCTGTGTTGAGATTAACATAACTATGTAAAATGTTATCTCGAACGAGAATTGTGCATCGTCATCTACATAAGTGCTGTACATGGAATATTTTTAAAGATTTATAGCATCACTTTTTTTTAAATGAGTTTCTTGAAGACAAAATGCTACTGGAAGAAAGGCTTGAACCAGTAAGGTAATTTCAATAAAATTTATCTTGAGACCTCGACAATTCCATTGAACGATCTTGCTCATTTTGGGGGTCGGATCGGCGAAAAGCTTTTCTTCCGTTGGGAGCCTTTCCGCCTACCACCCTTTGGAGATCTCCGCATTTCTGATGGCGACTCATCCATAGGGGATGGTGAATCGCCCGGAGAAAGATTCCATATAGATTCCTCCTCCGAATCGTCCAGATGTCCATATTTATTGTGGACCTGGATAGGGTCTTTAATCAGTTTGCCATGTCCTTGTTGGGGACCTTTTGCAGTTTTATTATTAACCTGTTTTTGTTTAGTTGAAGAAATTGAAGTTTTAACTGCAGTAGGGGCTGTTTGTGAAGAACTTGATGTTTTATTTGATGGTGTTACAATTTTTTCTTTTTGTTTAACATTCAGCCGAGTTGATTGTGTGGTGTTTTCAATCCAGGTAAACATTGTTTGAGTTTCAACTGAATTGAAAACACGCTTAGCGACATTGGCATATGATTTTTGCACAGGTGAATCATTCGCGGCAGAGACGAGTCTGCGCGACTCAGGGTATGATATATTTTTTTCCAATTTAACTTTTTGGATCTCTTTTTCTTTCAGAAAATACTGACAATCTTTGGATGAAGCCATGTGAGGTTGACCACAATTGGAGCACTTCGGATTGTTATTACAATCGAAGCCCTCGTGGTCTTCCTCGGAACACTTAAACATTTAAGTTTCCCTTTACATTGGCCTTTACCATGTCCGAATTTCTGACACTTGAAGCATCTTATTGGACTCGGTACATACGGACTGACTTTAACATTGTAAAGGCCCTTGCGAATCGATGACAGGATCGTGGGAAAATTTAATGTGACAAGAAAAGTGTTAAGCTTAACTGTCTGTCCATTTCTTTTCGCTATAAATCGCTTTACATGTATACCCTGAGGTGCTAGTTCCTCGCTGATTTCTTCATCAGAGAGATCGTCCAAATCTTCGTCTCTGTAGCGAATGACTCCTCGACTGGTGTTGAGAGTTCTATGAGGAGTGGACGAGATCGCTATATTATGAATTTGTTTCAGTGAAAGCAGGTTTAATTATTGTTGTCTTCGTTGACATTCAATCATCAAACCGCCAGACTTCAGCTTTGTTACATTTTTGTATAACAAACGGTGATAATTTTGTTAGAGGTATTAAGCCTTCATTACTTTTAAGTACAATAAAACGCTGGAAATTGTTAGAAACTCCAATTTCTTCTTCATATCTACTGTCATTTTTTCTTTTCTTATTTGGAATCCGTTGATTTAAAGGATCTGAAGTAGCCATGGTGCCATGTATAAGAGTTCACCATCCTTGTCCCCCACCCACCATGGAGTGCCAACACGGGCGATACTGGAATTCTGAGGATCTCCGTCAGAAAGTATCAGGGATTCCAAGGATGGTATACTCGAATAGAAGAATTTCATTGATAACGCAAGCTTCGTACCAGGGCTGGTTCCCCGATGAAACAACCGTTTGAAAGATCAACTACTCGATTGACCCATTAGCCACCGCCTTCTTTAACGATCCCTTCTTTTGATTATTTAGAGCAAAATTGTTATAATTGTTCTATTTGAGTTGAACAGTGTTAAGAGGATCAGTCAAAGGGCTTGACGTGACCAGCCGATTGATCGAATCGGGTCCATTCGACCTCCCGTCTAGGTGAAGTAAGGGCCAAAGAGGTGTGTTTCAACCACTAGGATCCCGTCCTCCACCATCACGGGTTGCAACACACGGCAAACGTGTCGCCTCATTTAGTCTGCCTTCTACGACAAGCAAGAGGGTGCTGTGGGCCTATTCGTAGTACCCCGGACCCACACAGGGCTGTCAACTTGTGAGAGTTGTTTTTCCTTCGGGATGCCCACCTCCTAAGAAGGCCACAATTGTATATTGATATCCTGTCGTATTTAAATGTCCTAAATGTTTTGATGGTTTGGCTCTTATTATCTAGTAAATAATAAATGTATTTATTTTCGTATGGTTTACACGTGGTATTGTACACGTGGTAGTGTTTACTATTGACTACCGTCAAGTGTTTGTATTCATTACAAATACGTTTCTCATTGGTGAATGCTATTTGTATACCCGTATATAGGTATGAATACATGCATTGCATGATTTCTCCGTTTAAGGTGGGAATTTGTTTTCATTTTATATTAAAACTTAGTTTTAAATCATTCGACGCTCAGCCTTTAAGTAGTAAGCCCTCCGCACCCCCCCCTTTTCCATACAATGAATGTTGTGTATTGCTAATATGTATTTGTTAATGTTTTGATATTGAGACAAGACAGTTATGTTTTCAATTATTATCATGTATTAATAATATATTAATTATGATATGTTAATTTTGATACTTATTTTGTATCGTTGTAGATTTATCTTATTGCTGTCTGCAGCGACCAGTTCGGATGTGCATTTTGGACAATCTATTTAATTTATAATTAATAAATAAAACAAGCTTAGCTGCACTCCTTTGGTGAGCTGATCCCATAATGATACCACGGTGTTGTGTTTTTATTGAAAATAAATACTTTATGTTAGTTTGAGGTACGAATTATAACATAATACAATTTACATGAAAGTGGAGAACATTTTATTATCTTTTCAAATATATAAACTTTTATGTACAAAATGCATACTTTCCAAATGACCCGCTTTTGGCGGGTCACACCCGCAAAAACGTCCTATCACGACCCGCGGCGGGTCATCGTTTTCATCCGTCGTCCGATCGTTATCCGCAAAATCACCCACCAAAAATTGATGCCAAATGGGTAAAGACAGATAACTCTTATTCAATTAATTAGATTTAAAATCATCCATTTTAAATCTTTTATCAAAGTGACCACAACAAGTCTGGTCCGTTTCGGTATAACAGTATAGTTATTCCCTTTTTGGTATTAAGCCAAGTCATCCTTTATCGACCTTTAACTCCTTGGATTTTACCACCTTTTGCTCGCAGACGTCAAGGAGAAAGGTCAGGTTTTCTTAGCTCCGATAAAAATCATAAGAAAAAATGAAAATTCTTGTAGAAACACAATCGTTTTGTTAGAATTTTGAGACAAGAGTAGAATGTCGTAACGCTATGCATTTATGCTCGTCAATGGTGAGAACGAACGAATATTAAAAAAATCAGACGACACGCTGTCAATCCAAGTCGAAGATCTGGGTCAGTGCTTTGTTAAATTTAAAGAGACATGTGTATTGTTACAATTTCATAATAGAATAACCTGGTTGTACGAGTCAACCGTTTATGGTCTTCACAAACATCTAATACCCCCCCTTTCCCCTGTAAATTCCAAATCGGCCATAGTTTAATCCACCCCCTTTCAAAAAAAAAAAAAAAAAAAAAAAAAACTGAAAAGAAAGAAAAAACATAAACAATAATAAATAGACAAATACATAATTAAATAATAATAATAATCAGCCAGAAAGAAGAAGGTTCCTACATGTCGCCAAGATTTCGCTGCTTCGTCGGTGCGTAGTAAGACCCGTAACACTGCCAGCCTCTACTATTGGTCAGACTGGGGCGATTTACACATCCTTCAACGTCTACAGGAACAACTTCTAGTTCATTTGTTCAGACTTCACCTGTTCTGCCAGCAAGTTGTGGACAACACATACATGCACCTCCTAGTCTAGCAACAACAGTAGGTCAGCATGATAGTGATGCACTCCCAGTAGTCCAGACCTCATCAGTACCAGTGACAATACCTGGCCAAAACCCTCCAGCACTTTCGTTTGGCTCAATTAGTCAAGTTCAGTCATGTAATACTTACTGTGAAGCCCCCCAAGCATGTCATAAAGGCTTCTGACAATCTAGCTTGCAATGTTGCACATGCACAGTGTTAAGCAAAAAATCGTTTTAGGGGAATACATAGATATGGCTACATTGCTTACAAATTCAAATGCTAATTGTTCAGACACACAGAAAATAGCATTCTTGCATGGTGAGCTTGTCATTCAACCCAAACAGTCCCAACACAAAATTACATCGGTTGAAGTTTGCACTGAAGCATTCATCATTTATTTGAGTATCTATTGTTCAGCACATCCCGACAAATTTCACGATTTATTAAAGTATATGAATACCATAAGGTTAGGTGCTATATCGACACAGAGTTATGGCTATTGTATATGCACGGTGCCATGTCTCCCGTGTTGTCCATAATTAGCAAAGTCAACAAGTGCTATGGTTTTAATTTCAACGGAGTTTTTGGTACACAAACCTGCCATTATAGTCATACATGTATGAGATGTTTTGGGACACATCCTTTAATGTTTTGCCATAAAAGTAATGCCGGTGGTGTTTGTAATACACCTTACATGCACCATAGTCGACCAACTTTAATGGGTCAGCCCTTCGAGCAAACACGAGTCCCCAGGCCATTTCACATACCCATTCATCCCATATTACAGTTTATGCATAAACCATAAAACCCTTCTATTATATACAAAAAAGGTATGCTTGTTTAATTTTCAGATGCAAAGGTTGCTGACCAAAAGCTCATGTTAAGTTTATGGGATCTAGGCTACTCGGCAATCAATATTAAAACATTAGAAAAATATCTTAATTTATATATGCAAGTTAATAAGGATGATGCACAGCTTCTTGTCACACCCGCAAAAACGCCCTATCACGACCCGCGGCGGGTCATCGTTTTCATCCGTCTTGATGTCTGATACGAGATGTTACACATGAGTGAAGGCCTAACCACACTTCAAGATGAAGAACAACAATCAAATCCTTTGGGATTAAGTTTTATGTACATATATCCATCCCTTTCCTTTCAATTAGAATCATTCAACAAATAAATTTTAGGACACTTTCATTAACCCGATTTAGGACTAAGATATGTCACAAGACCATCTTAAGACACCTTTGTTAACACGGCCCCTGGTATTTAATGTTAATGTTCAAAAGAAATGTAAAATAAAAACACACAAAAATGAAAGGAGCAGACCATTGCCAATATGCAATTTTAATATTAGAAATATGATTTTAGAAAATGTGTTACCTGACGATGTTGTTGTGAAGGACGTATACAGTTCAGTAGTTGGTCGACCATATGACTTTTGGATGTTATCAGGAGAAACCCCAGAGTCGTTTCAAACTCTAATTTAACTGGTCAACACTGATATTGCAGTACATGGTACTCGAATTGTTTACGGAAACAACTTTGTTACCATGTCCTCCTAGATTCAAGATATTGATCAAATAAATGATTCCAAAATTATCACAACTCTGATTCACGTATGACAGGGGTGGAATTAAAAGTATATATTGCATATACATCAGTTTGGTTTTTGTATGTAGATATTGATAATTGTAGTGAACACGATTATTTAACACATACCACCCCATGGCAACGAAAAGATAAGTGAAGACACACGTGGAAGTCTCGAACCAAAAATTAAAATTAATTTTAGGGAGTTATATGAAGAACAGCAACGACTGGATGGCTATCAGGACATATATAAGAAAACAAGTAGACCTACGACAACCTGTCGCCAGGAATTTATACGAAAGCGGTAAGTTTGAAAGGTCAAACGCAGGATGTCTGACCAGATAACACATCAGGAAATGAGGGACATGTCCAAAATGTGAGGAGATCACAAAGATGGTGGCTGAAATAGAACACAAAAACAAGACGTACTTCGCGAAAGAGAACCCTAGACAGAAAGGGAAATTGCAAAAGAGAAAGGTTACAAAAGAGCTATTGAAGACGAATGCCATTTTATTTTATAGTGTGATAGATATACAGATATTATATGCAAATATATATATATAAATATTATTATAGAAATCCATCTACTTAAATTAATTTAATTGTTATAATTGTGTAAGAGTCCTTCTTTGCTAATGTGCAACATTTGAGGTATGGCTCCAATGTTTTATTTTTTAAGTACCTGTCAATGGTGACTAAAGTTTGGGCTGTATAGGAATTGGTCTTGAATAAAGAGTTAACTTCAAAGGAATAAGGTAGAAATGTAACATTTTTACCTGATTAAGGTACATCTGACAACTATGTTATTGTGACATGTAATAACATGTCAAATCTAGCAGACGAATATTATACGTTATCAGTCTCGAGATGTTATATATCCCGTTTTAGAGGGCAGTGGTTTTGTTAAAAGGTGAGCCGACAGCCCTCTAAAACGGGGTATATATAACATCTCGAGAGTGATAACAGTTTTATCTGAATGTTCCAACATTAATAAGTGCAAAAATATAAAGGTGACGAAGATCAGGGGTCAATGTCCACCATGAGAAACAGTGCTGTTAAACATATAATACCTCTCAATCCGGGCTGTAGAAATCCTGTAAATATCCTTAATGCATTACATCCCGGAATTAAATACCAGTTGCTCAACGAATGTGGACAGTGCCATAACAAGATGTTCTCAATAAGAATCAAATTAGACGGACAAATGTTTGAGCGCATTGCTAATAAAAAAAAACAAGCCAGAGCGCAAGCAGCAGCGGCTGCCTTGCTTAAAATATATAAAATATATATATAGATATTCAAGCACCAGACTACAACAGCCATTTTACCTCACAAAAGGAACTTGTTTTTGGATTATGATACCTGCTGATTGAATTTAGTATAAAGAATGAAAATTAAAAAAAAAAAAAATAATCGTTCTCTGTGACCTTTGCGCAAAGATAAACGTAATATATCAGGAGTTGTACAATTTATTGATAATAGTTTTGGTCTGATGTATGCATTCGGTGTACTGACAGATACAAATGTAACTTTAACAACTATGCTACAGAGTGTAAATTTGACTCAGCTGTATCTGTGACATCAGAAGAGATAAGTGGAGGTGAATGTGATGATACTACTACAGGAAGGAACTATCGGGAATGTAA
Source organism: Gigantidas platifrons (assembly GCA_002080005.1). Lineage (NCBI taxonomy): Eukaryota > Metazoa > Mollusca > Bivalvia > Mytilida > Modiolidae > Gigantidas > Gigantidas platifrons. Next base: position 164,298 of record MJUT01028760.1, on the reverse strand, counting down.
AGAAGACTTTTTCAAGGACCAAAACAAAGATATAAGAGATTCTGAGAATCGTCTGAGTAACTACCAAGAAACAGACTTAGAAGACGTTACATCTATAATTGACCAAGAAGAAAGATTGAATGTTGAAGCCACGATAGAAGACATAGAATTAAGACATTTACTAAGAAAGCTACCAGATTTCCAGAGACTGGCAGAACAATTCCTAAGGAAAACAGCTTCATTACAGTGTACCAAGCTGTTAAAAGCATGCTTTATTTATTAGAGACCTTGGAGAGTCATACTGGTCCTGACAAAAGTTTATTGATGGAACTGTTTAATCCAGCTAAGAAAGCTTTACTGAAATTTTCCAAGTACCAGGCAATGATAGAAACAGTCATGGATCTGGCTCGAGTCGAAAAGCATGAGTTTGTTGTAAAGGCACATCATAGTCAATGTTTAACAGCTGTGAGAGAAAAGATTGACAATAGAAGATGACATTAAATTACAATTTAATATGGTGGCGAAGGATTTAGAAATAGAATCTAATAAAGTCCTGAAGTTAGAGACTGACCCAGAATTAGGCTACTTATAGGCAGCAGCTGTATCAATAAGATGTGTTTCAAAGTATTCTTGTATCTCAATGTAATATTGCTTACATTGTAGATAATCTTCATTTAGTTCACGTAGTTAGAGATGAATGACATCATTGATCAGTTAGATGTACTTGTCAGTTTTGCCCATGTATTTTGAAACATTAAATACCCGTATTACAATACATTATAACACTACACTAACAAGAATTGTCTGTGACGGCCATGTTTGATAATGGATCAAATTTGATGTTACCTTATTGCAAGGTGAATGTGCATGTAAATGTGACTGATTATTATTATACTGCATGTCTTTTTTTTGTATATGAATTGGTCTTGAATAAAGAGTTAACTTCAAAGGAATAAGGTAGAAATGTAACATTTTTACCTGATTAAGGTACATCTGACAACTATGTTATTGTGACATGTAATAACATGTCAAATCTAGCAGACGAATATTATACGTTATCAGTCTCGAGATGTTATATATCCCGTTTTAGAGGGCAGTGGTTTTGTTAAAAGGTGAGGCGACAGCCCTCTAAAACGGGGTATATATAACATCTCGAGACTGATAACAGTTTTATCTGAATGTTCCAACATTAATAAGAGCAAAAATATAAAGGTGACGAAGATCAGGGGTCAATGTCCA
>MJUT01028760.1:136504-159763 GCA_002080005.1 Gigantidas platifrons | reverse complement strand
CAGAGCGCAAGCAGCAGCGGCTGCCTTGCTTAAAATATATAAAATATATATATAGATATTCAAGCACCAGACTACAACAGCCATTTTATTTCACAAAAGGAACTTGTTTTTGGATTATGATACCTGCTGATTGAATTTAGTATAAAGAATGAAAAAAAAAAAAAATCGTTCTCTGTGACCTTTGCGCAAAGATAAACGTAATATATCAGGGGTTGTACAATTTATTGATAATAGTTTTGGTCTGATGTAGGCATTCGGTGTACTGACAGCTACATGGGCAAAACTAACAAGTACATCTAACTGATCAATGATGTCATTCATCTCTAACTACGTGAACTAAATGAAGATTATCTACAATGTAAGCAATATTACATTGAGATACAAGAGTACTTTGAAACACATCTTATCGATACAGCTGCTGCTTATAAAGAGCCTAATTCTGGGTCAGTCTCTAACTTCAGGACTTTATTAGGCTCTATTTCTAAATCCCTCGCCACCATATTAAATTGTAATTTAATGTCATTTTCTATTCTGTCAATCTTTTCTCTCACAGCTGTTAAACATTGACTATGATGTGCCTTTACAACAAACTCATGCTTTACGACCCGAGCCAGATCCATGACTGTTTCTATCATTGCCTGGTACTTGGAAAATTTCAGTAAAGCTTTCTTAGCTGGATTAAACAGTTCCATCAATAAACTTTTGTCAGGACCAGTATGACTCTCCAAGGAATTTTTCTGCCAGTCTCTGGAAATCTGGTAGCTTTCTTAGTAAATGTCTTAATTCTGTGTCTTCTATCGTGGCTTCAACATTCAATCTTTCTTCTTGATCAATTATAGATGTAACGTCTTCTAAGTCTGTTTCTTGGTAGTTACTCAGACGATTCTCATAATCTCTTATATCTTTGTTTGGGTCCTTGAAAAAGTCATCTTTACATTCCCGATAGTTCCTTCCTGTAGTATTATCATCACATACACCTCCACTTATCTCTTCTGATGCCACATATACAGCTGAGTCAAATTTACACTCTGTAGCATAGTTGTTAAAGTTACATTTTGAAACATTAAATACCCGTATTACAATACATTATAACACTACACTAACAAGAATTGTCTGTGACGGCCATGTTTGATAATGGATCAAATTTGATGTTACCTTATTGCAAAGTGAATGTGCATGTAAATGTGACTGATTATTATTATACTGCATGTCTTTTTTTTGTATATGAATTGGTCTTGAATAAAGAGTTAACTTCAAAGGAATAAGGTAGAAATGTAACATTTTTATCTGATTAAGGTACATCTGACAACTATGTTATTGTGACATGTAATAACATGTCAAATCTAGCAGACGAATATTATACGTTATCAGTCTCGAGATGTTATATATCCCGTTTTAGAGGGCAGTGGTTTTGTTAAAAGGTGAGGCGACAGCCCTCTAAAATGGGATATATATAACATCTGGAGACTGATAACAGTTTTATCTGAATGTTCCAACATTAATAAGAGCAAAAATATATATTACGTTTATCTTTGCACAAAGGTCACAGAGAACGATTATTGATTTTCTGTCATGTAATGAAATGTGGGTCAATGGAAAGCGATGTCATATCATTTTCTGTGGTTTTTGAAATACACAACACGGCAATATTTCATTTAGTTTAATCATAAAACAAAGCATCAACATTTTATACATAAAAAACATGGCTATTACGTTCTATTTTGAACACTATTAAAATAAAAACTATCATTTTAAAGTCAAAATTTCTGAAGTGGGGACATCGAGTATCATCTATTTAAACTTTTCTTTAGATTACTCATAAAACAAAGCATCAACATTGTATACATAAAAACCATGACTATTACGTTCTATTTTGAACACTATTAAAATAAAAACTGTCATTACTAAATACACAACATATTGATTTTCTGCCAAGTAGTGAAATGTGGGTCACCTGTTGCAATATAAATAGACAGCGATGTCATATCATTTTCTGTGGTTTATGAAATATAGGTGAGAGACGTCGTCTGATGTGTGAGCCAGATTATTGATTTTCTGCCACCGCATTTCTTCAAAGAAGTTTCTGCCTTCCATGAATCCTTAGAAGTACCTTGTTAGCCAATCAAAATTCTACTTGCCACGAGAACATCAGATAAATGATTTTATTTACCTTTCAGGTGCAGCATAGCTACTTTAATTGCAAATGAATAATAGAAATATGCAAAAAATCAATAAAAACCGTTGTTTTTCGTAATTATGAAGGAATATTGAACAAAAAATAAAAGCGAAGTCGGACGTAACGGTGTCTATCTCTTTGTAACCGAGATTTCAACACGCGCTAGGGGTAATCGACTGTCGTTAACGCTGTATCAGAGATTGTATTCTGTTATTAGAATATCACCTTTCACATAATGTATAATCGACATTTACATAATTTATAAGCCATTTCGTCAATTTCAAATTATTTTCGGCAATAAATTTTTCTGTCCACCTTTATGGACGGCTTTTCTCAATTGAAAATCGGTTTACAACCCATGTTTGCGGATGCATTCCTTTCACGACAATATGCCGGATTCCGAGTAGTGAACCGAACTACGGCCATTCGCTGCAGAGCGGTTATTTACAAAATGGTGAGAGATGAGGAAGCGGGAAAGTTGTCTGTCTCAGTAAGTTTTGCTATGGCCGACCCATGACATTCATAAGGTTACGCCCGACCAATAAATATTACATCTTAAGTTTATATACAAGATTTTCAGTGGATTTTGGTAAGAGGAAGACAAATCCAAGTCAAACTAATGTTTATTTTCTTCGAATAGATATTCCTATTTTTCCGTTAAAATGGTCAGAAATTTATAAATTAAACTTTAATCTAGCCGCCTGTATTGAGATGAGACCGATATTTTCCAGGTCGGGCGTTGCAGCAGAGACATCCATTACAATATGCATGCAATGTGTACATGCGGTCATGCATGTCCAGTTACATTCCATTTTTTCATGTACATTACAGTCAATGAATATTTTCGATATCGTCATAATCAATATATGAGAGGTAGATCCAAGACACCAACATGTAGAGATTTTTCACTTCATCTGTATTTTACAAAAAGGGACAGGAAAAATGTTCTGTCCCCTGTACAACAGAGCTATCTGAAAGGTAGGTAGTCTAGTATTAGTAGAGGGTAACCTAATACTAGATAAAATATTTAAGAAAGACTAACCTCAAGAAATTCAATACATTATGAAGTATATGCACATTGTTGGAAAAGGTAAAGTTAAGTTGATGAATCTTGGGAACAGGTAGAAAAGTGAGGGTATTTCGGCGACACACATTTCTTGCATGTTCCACGGTGAGAACAAAACAAAGGATCTGATAACATTATGATGATTATATTGTGTTTATCCTTGCGGTATCAGGTCGATCCGTCCCAAGATCGTTCCGGCCCAAAGTCGATCCGTCCCATATTTGAATGAGGGTATGGACGATCAACAGTTACTATGATTTTTTTCCTGTTAGTTTTTCCAGTTCTGTGTTATTACTGCTGTCAGTGTTGTGTTCTGTTGCCGATGTATGATAAGAACAAGTACTATTGTATAATATTTTATGTACTGTTTTTTAAAAAGACGTTTTGGGGGGCGTGTTTTAAAAAAAAGACGTTTTGGGGGCCGTGAAGGCTGTATGGTGACCTATCTTTATATGCTAGTTGTTGGGTGTTGTCTTATTGCCATTTACTCCATATTTCGCTTTATTCAAATTCATAGTTTATTCCTGCTGACATTCCTATGACAAAGTGTTGTCTTATCACCATTTACTCCATATTTCGTTTTATTTAAGTTCAGTTTATTCGGACCCGTTTATTCCTGTTGACATTGAATATTTTTTTAATACATTTGTTTTGATTTTATTAGAATAGTGAAAAGTGCAGAAGGTACAGAGAGAAAAATAAACACAAGAAACAATATCTTGAAAATGAAAGGCCGAGGAAAAGGGAATACAGGACCAAAAGATGTCCCAGTCATATTGCTAAGTATGTTGATTCTAAGAGGGGGAGGCCGAGTGGTTAAGGTAGTTGGTATACCTGTATAATCACTATAGCCTATCACCTCTAGATTATGAGTTTGCGCCCCGCTTTGTTACCAAAAAAAGTACTCTTTACTTGCAACCGTATGTAATAAGGTTTGTCAGTTACTAAAGTATAATGCAAAAATATTTGTATATAGTACAATCATACAAGTTGTATTGCTTACGTAATAAAGAATTATTTATACCTATGATTTGACTTGCGACATTGTTTAGGTCATCTTAGCTTATGACCATCCTAAGATGGCTTTGATACGAGGCCTCATCCATATCATATTAATGCGATATGTCATAAGATACATCTTATGACAGGTCTTAGGATAGCCTTTGGTCCTTGTTCTACAAAAAAATATTCCGTGTAGGTAAAAGGTAGCACCATTGAGTCTATAAACGGATGTTGGCATATTCATAGGGGAAATGGGAGATGATAGGGAAGTTCGGAAAATGTTGCCTAGCAACGGGACTCCAACTACCACTCCCTAGAAATCATTGTCCATTAGGAACTGCTGCTGCAGGAAATCTTTTGATGGACAAGGAGCATGACAATCATTTACATGATATCCGAAGAGCGAGTTATGTACTTGGTTCGCCATGCATTAAGAGTAGTTAGCCCATATCAGAGGGTTTTAGCCTCTCAGCAGATAAACGTACTTAGAAAACTATGGGCGTTCGTTCAAACGTTAAAGATAGTTAATTTTTGTTAATGGTAGATAACTCTTACACCACTTAAGAAGAATTAGATCTGATCTGAAAGTGAGAACCTACCATGTGTGCACCAAGTTACAATATGCGAATCAAATAAATATAATGTGCACACCAAATATATATTATGTGTGTACCATATAATATAACGTGTGTACCATATAATATAATGTTAATATAGTGCGTCCCAGATAATAGATTGTGCGCCCCCAGTTAATATAGTGTGCGCACCAGTTATTATAATTTGCGCGCCAGTTATGTTAATATAGTGCGCGCACCAGATAATATAATGTCCAATCCAGATAATTGCCGATTGCAGAACATCAATTTCTTTTTGTTATGCATAATGATTTTAAGGTTGTTTTTTAATTGGCGCAAGGTTTCAGATATATAAATACGGTTTCGCGCGATTTATATTGATTGAGAATGGTTCACACCAAGTTAGTTCGACAAATATATTGTTAACGATGAGTGACGACGGGTGGCAGTTCTTTTTAACACTTATCAAACTTCAGCAACACAACACAAAATTTGTGCTCAGCCGCTTGTTTAACATTTCTGGCTAACTTGTGTAAATTGTATATTTATTGACAATAGCAATACACATATCTGCATCACCTATTTTTTTTTTATATATGGAATCACTAACATATGCAAGATTATTAATTATTATTAATAAGATAGAAAAGGAAATTAGAAGATCGTGAAATACAGAAAACTGCTGCCAGAGAGAAAATATTAAATATTTCTAAGCGCAAATTGAAACAAGTGAAAAAAGTAAAACATTTAATACCCTGCACATGAACATACAATAACAAGCCACTGGTATCTGGCTAGTTCTTTTCGTTGACCCCTGTGTACCGCCACCAGTATCAATTATTTTATATAGGTTGCCAAGCAAGGTAAATTCATAATTACATGCAGGTAAACCTTAGCGATTCAGTGGCTGTGTGGAGTTTTTTGACAACATTGTTCAATCAGCTCTAAAATCCTTGAAAGAAACAAATATAGGTAAAGCCCAGGTTATTTGTCAGGTACCATGAGGAGAGTAGGGCTTATCAAATGGCAGTTGTTATTCAAAAAGCCCTTCAAAGGCTTGATGTGGTGACCCAGATAATGTTGGCAATGAAAAAATTTATACTGCTGAATCAGGTGAAGATGTGGAAATAAGTGAATGTAAAGTAAATGTAAACGTTTCATCTTTGGATAATACAAGTACACAAACTTCGATTTGGCCATCACTTTGTGTAGAAAAGTTTATGTATGACCCGCCGGGGATGGTGTTTCATACAGGACTACAAACATATAAAGACTTCACATTTGTTCTTGTAACTTTAGGAAATGCTTATAAATTACCTGTATTGCAGAAGTGAGCAGCTTCCAGTTTATATTTTTGTAAACTGATCAAAGTTCGGCAAGACAAGACAAACTTTGAATTCAGCCGCTTGTTTAACATTTCTGAAACAGCAGTTGTCAATATATGGGTAACTTGGGTAAATTTTATGCTTATTGAAAATAGCAATACATATATATCTGCATCAAATATTTTTATATGGAATCACTAAGACATACAAGATTATTTATTAGTATTTCAGATATCAAAAAAGCAACATGGGAAAGAAATGGACTTTAGACGATCGGATAGGGATTAATATAAGTTATTGTAACTTGTTTCTCAATCCTATTGATTACTTCTGATTATGTAATGTATATATGTTGAATATTGTAATGTTATGTTGAATTAATTAATAAAATATGTTTAAACTAGACGATCGTGAAATATAGAAAACTGTTTCAAGAGAGAACATATTAAATATTTCTAAGCGCAAATTGCAAAAAGGAAAACATTTAATACCCTAATAATTGCGATAGCAGCTTTCAGAATCTTATATCAGAATTCGCAGCACTGACTAATCCGAGGTTTCTGCAGATAGCGGCATGTAGAGCGGGAGATATCGGTGCAATATGCAATACAAGTCAACAAGACGGGCTTCTAATTGCCAAAAGATAGGCACAGTGAAACAGAAATAACCCCGATAGCTGAACTATTCTATAATTTTGGAGATGTATTTTCCAAGAGTGTAGATGACATTGGTCTTGCCAATCTCGTAGAACACAGTATTTACACTGGCGATGCCAGGCCCATAAAACAGCCCCCGAGAAGAGTCCCGTTAGCATTTGCTGACAAGGATAGGGAAATGATACAAGAAATGGAGAGGCAGGGTATAATAAGGAAGTCTACTTCACCTTGGGGAAGCCCACTATGATTAGTGCTTAAGAAAAGTACAGACGACACCATAAAAGTCAGACCCTCAGTTGATTTCAGAGCTGTTAACAATTATGCCAAGACGATGCCTCTCCCCTACTGAGAATCCAAGACTGCCTGGACAGTATGAGTGGTGCTACTCTGTTTACATGTGTAGATCTTTTATCCGGTTACCATCAGGTCCCAATACGAGAGGTTAATATTCCTAAAACAGCTATGGTCACCAAGTACGGATTGCACGAATTTACCCGCATGCCTATGGGATTGAAATCCTCAGCCCAAACATTTCAACGCCTTATGGAGTTGGGCTTAAGAGGTCTAAAATGGTCCATACTTTTGATCTATTTGGACGATGTCATTGTGTTCAGTCGTACCTTCGAGGGTCACATGGAAAGGCTGAGATTGGTGTTACAAAGAATTAAAGAAGCTGGGTTAAAGCTGAAACCTTCCAAATGTCAATTCCGACAGACGGAAGTCAAGTTTCTTGGTCATGTGATATCCGGTGAGGGTGTTAAACCAAATCCTGACAATTTGATGAAAGTTAAACTATGGTCCTCTCCCAAGACAGTGACCCAGATAAAACAATTTCTATACCTAGCCAGTTATTACCGTAGGTTCATGAAGAGTTTTTCAGATATAGCCTCCCCCAACTGACAAAGAAGGGTGAAGATTTTGCATGGTTTGACAAGTGTGAAAAGTCTTTTCAGAAATTAAAAGAGCTTCTTTTGACAGCCCCTATTGTTGCATACCCCAACGATGAAGATGAATATATATTAGATACAGATGCATCGGACATTCAAATTGGCGCTGTATTGAGCCAGGTACAGAACGGGCAGGAGAAGGTCACTGCTTATGGAAGCCGTACACTAAATAAGGCTGAACGGAACTACTGCGTGGCGGATAAAGAGTTGTTTTGTTGAGTACTACCGCCAATATTTATTGGAAAGAAAATTTGTACTACGTACGGATCACCAGCCCCTAATATGGTTGTTTAGCCTGAAGGAACAAGAGCGACGGATTGCACGATGGATTGATATTCTGTCCACCTATGATTTTTCCATTATTCCCCTGCCCGGTAAGAAGCACTGCAATGCAGATAGTTTATCCAGATTTCCTCAAGAAAAATGTTTATGTGATGATGTGGACACCATGGAACCGCTGAAGTGTGGTCCTTGCAAGAAATGTGTCAAAAGAGCCCATGATATGGAAAGTTCTTTGCTTACAGAAGATGCAAAGTCTGCAGTAAGAGCTGTTACAAGAAGCCAGGTCAACAATTTAGAAACATTTTTATTGTACTGTTTGGAAAGAAAAGTACATCCAAATTAAATTGTCCCAACTCCAATACGCCGATGTTGATATCAGACCTATCGTTGAAGGTTTAAAGAAAGATGAAAAACCTGTTGGACTAACTACTGTTAGTCCTGTTATCAGATATTACTGTAATAGTTGGAGCTGTCTTACTTTGGTAAACAATGTGGTTTACATAAAGTTCTACTGTTGTAATGGCTCAGTTGAGCATTTGCAATTGTTGGTTCTCTCTAAGAGTATTAAAACTAGCACACAACTCGGTTGTTTCCAGCCATTTTGGACGAAAGAAGACTTTCGAGAAAGTTCGACGCGAATTTTATTGGTTCGGGATGAAAGAAGACATTGACGTGTTTGTAGCTGTAGATGTGACTTGTGTGCCCAGAATAAATTCCCCAACCAGAAACCAAGAGCCCCACTTGGATCCATTTCTACTGGTGCCCCACTAGATAGAATTTCCATTGATGGTGTCGGACCCCTTCCCAGGACTGTCCAGAATAACAAATACTTTTTGACGGTGACTGACCATTTTACCAAATGGACGGAAGAATATTCAGTGCCTGACCAAACGGCAGAAACGTGTGCCCATAAAATTTTGGATGAATTTGTGAGTCGTTTTGGATGTCCAGCTAGTATACATTCCGACCAGGAAACCAGTTTTGAAAGTGCTATTTTCAGAGAGTTCTGCCAAATATTGGAAATACGCAAGACTCGTACCAGTGCCCGAAATCCCAAAGGTAACGGTCAGTGTGAGCGGATACACAGGACGGTACTACAGATGATAAGGACCTATCTGAAGAATGAACAGTCAGAATGGGATAAACACCTTGGATGTTTACTGGCCGCTTATCGTGCTTGTGTTAATGAATCCACTGCCATGACACCAAATATGATGATGTTTGGCCATGAGGTAAATACCCCTTTGAATTTGATATTTGGATATGGTGAGTCCAAAGAAGTTTTCCAGTCCTGTGGCGAATATGTTTCCCAAATACGAGATAGGATCCATTTGGCACATGAAGTCTGTCGCCGTTTCATGTTGAAAACAGCAAAAAGAAGAAAGGACAATTACGACATTAAGCCCTCTTTGATTCCATAAAGTGCTGGTGACCCTGTCTGGTTTTTAAACGAACAACGAAGAGAAGGTGTATGTCAGAAGTTACAGCCTATCTACATTGGTCCTCGTGTTCTTTTGAAGAAGTTGAATGATCTGAACTACTGTATACAGCAGACCAAAGATGGACCTGTGAAAGTGGTGAACCACGACAAGTTAAAACCATACCTGGGTAACCAGTACCCTGACTGGGCGAAGAAAGCACTTCGAAATTACAGACGGAAGCTCGAAACAATGTTTGAAATTTCGTGAATTTTTTTTTCTTAATTTCATGTACTGTATTGTAAACTCAGTATCGAGGTGTACAATACTCTAAATAACAAACATAAATAGGTTAATATCATGCTTATGATATTTTGTTACCTGTTTTTCGGTTATGGACTACGATCGAGGGAGAGTGTATACGTGTACAGCTTGTTCTTTTGTGGGAGAAAAGAGGGCAGCTATCAAACATTTCTCAGCAAATCATTTTCAGGCCAACGACTATGCATATCAATGTGATCTGTGTATGTTCTCAAATAATCAATTGTCAATGATGAAAAGGCATAGTACTCTTTACAGTCCGCATGCAGTAGCTAAGGGTCTAGCCATTAGACTTCAGTCCTACAAAGGAACGGATGAGGCCCATATTACACAAAATTTACAAGTTAGAGATGTCAACATTGAACAAGATATTGTCCGTTGGTCCGCAGAAGATTCCAAACTATACTGGACTTCGCGTAGACGTCAGACACCTACAGCTGTGCCAAAGGTTGTAGTTTCCCCATCCGCTACCTCCGTTACAGTTCAGCCATCTGCCACCTCTGTTCTTCAGTCCGCAACCTCTATTCCGCAGTCAACCACATACACTATAACAACAGAAGCCATCGTCGAAGTTCCTGTTACTGAGACAGCCTATTATACAACTTCCTCTATTCCGTCAACAGATGCTACCACCTCCACATGTATCACACTTCCGTCCGCTCTACAAGACTTAATCAACACGGTGCCGATCAACCTAACTCAACCAGATGTCATGTCACCTTCTATTTCTTTATGTTCCGCTTCAGATGTTACTCCTTCTACCTCTGTTTCCGATAGTCGTATCGTAGTCAACACATCAGATTTTCAAGACCGGATTTTAGAGCTTTCCGAGGCTCCAACATCAACTCCACCGCCTTCCCCGTTTATTCCTATGTTTCCATCACCACTGAAACCACATGAATATACACTTCCAAAGCCATCTCTTCCAGATATTCAGATTCCAAAACTAGTCCCGTCAGTGAAAACATCCTTGATCAGATCCTGCCAAATGAACATTACGATACGGAGGATGTTCCCTCTCTTAAAGATGCTTTCTGTGAACTTGCAGAATCTGTAAGCAAAACAAACAGCTTGTTAGAAAACATGAACAAATTACTGCAACAAAACAATGATAATATTCAGAAGGTGGAAAGAGCAGTGCGTGTTAGCGCTTGTCAGTGTAGGTGTTCACCAGACCGTTCATGTCCCGATCCACTTCCACTTTTAGAAGACCGCCAAATTATTCCCGTCCGACCATATCTAATGATAGAAGGAACCAGCCTATACGTAAAAGATCCTTCGTCCCTGAGAAGACCGTTTCCCCCATGAAGAAGATGAAGTCATCCGTCCAGAAGAAGTTCCCCCAAAAGAAATACAGGAAATAAACTATAGTTTTCTATTGAAATGTCCTCCGTTGTATTTTTTAATTGTCAGTACCATTAATTGATAGTTGTGGTAATTGCTGTGTCGGTCCAGTAGCTACCACTACAGTGCTATGCATTATCTAGTACTGTTACATCTGTATTTTTCCCTTACTTAATAATTGAATATATTGTTAAACTTAAACAATTTTCATAAAGTATTTGGTATTGTTCCAATTATCTTGAAACTTGCATTTTTATAACGGTAATTTTATTAGGGTTTAATAGACATTTTGTAAATGCAAGACCTGAAAAGGGTGTATTTTTAATATATAGAAAGTGATGATTGTTTAAAGTAGTCACTTGGTAGTAGTCTTGGTAATGTCTACTGTAATCTCATGATTACTCATTGGCACTAGGTGTTTTTTTTTATTAATTGTTAAAAGATTTTTGTTATTTTTTCAATCCAAATAATAGTTAAAAAATGTTTGAATGATTTATATTAATATTTTCTTCAAATTTAAGCATTTGAAAGGAAAAGTTGACAGTTTTTGCTGGAAAGTTCGTAAAGTTGTTTCTCAAAATAATATTTACCTTTTGAGCTTTCAATATTTTGATGGTAGATATTCGATCCATCCAATGTAACAACTGAAATAGAAAAGTAATGGTCATGGTCATGTACTATATTATGGTACAATCAGTGTTTAATTGAGGTTTCAATGAAGCAATGAATTGAATTTAATTAAATTTGAAGAGGTTAATTACAGTTTTTTTGATACCGAGAAGCAGAGTTTGTACGAGAGTGTAGCATGAATTGTGACAATGTTTGTATGGTACTAGAGAATGCGGATGATGAATGCATAAGTGCATCTATTGTAAAACTGCGTATGAAATTTGTGGTATGATTAGTTGTGACCTTGAGACATGAGTGTATTGCATGTACATGTATGAGAGTTTACAGTTAATTGATTTACCAGTTTTAAAGTTTTATGTATGTTGAAGTTGTTATTATAACGTTAAATGAGCATTGTTTTACATAAATTTGGATTGTTTTCGTGAGGACACTGAAAACTAAAGTGGAAAGCCGATGTAGCGATCGTGCCCTTGGGCATACGGCGAACCATGTGTTTTGCATGGGACCACGCACCTGTTTTAAGGAACAAGTATATTTTTCGTTACTTTTGGGCCATTTAACGATCCCGTTTTCGTTGACCCGATAATCGCTCAGTTTGGCTCTTGGAGTATAAAAGCCAAGTTCCTGCTAATTCCAGGCTCCTTCTCACTAGTTTTGAACACCAGAACGTACATTATATTTTCGGTCAGTTGGTCATCATGCTTCTCATGTTATTATTTTCTGGACAAAGTTTAAGCAGTTGATCTGCGTTATATAATCTATTTGGCACTGATACATTGTTTTACTCAAAAGCAATGGTCTTCAGCGTCAACATGTTCCAGCTCATGGTAATTGCTTTTTTTGAAGCTGTAGTAAAGGAAGCAGGGTAAGATATAGATTGTACACTGCTTAGAGAGCAACTTTGCAACCATTTACAGGAAAATTCAAATTACTACAGTAATTTTCTGGACGGACAAGATATATTGACAGAATTAGAAACTTTACGACAACCTGGACAATGGACAAACAGCCTGTGCGATGCATTGCCATTAGCAGTTGCAAACGTACATTCTGTAAGGGGTGAAGATTTATAGCAGTAACCCAGATCAGTCGGTAATTACAGTCGTTCCCTCCCTAGTACAACCTTCTGAAAAACAGGAGCTGATACTGGCTTATTTAAGTGTACCAGATTATGAACATTATGACTCTGTAACTAAGCGTACGTTAAAAGTATCCTCTGAAAGTGAAGGCGATTCATGTTGCATGGATGCAAATATCACCGGAGGTAGAAGATACTGACGTCACAATACAGGGACAAGCAACACCTATGAAAGCGGGCACACAATCTGAAAATATACCTAGGAAGCAAGCAAAATACAACTCTTCAAAAAGAAAATTTCTAACAAGAAAGAAGAATGAAAAACCAGAAACCTGGAAGAAAAATGTAGGAAAACATCTGAGACAAACTGGAAAGGCATACATCAGTGCTACAGGTAAATCAGTAGAGGTAAAAGTACTGGGTGGTCATTCCTGTATTAAATGTAGATTTAACTGTGGAGAAAAAATTAACAAAGAAAAAGACTCGACATTTTCAACTCATACTGGAATTTACAGTCGTATGAACGTCAAAGAGATTTCATTTGTGCCCGTGTACTGGTGCGTGATTTCATTGGGTCTCCCACTATGAAAAAGAAACAAGTGGCAAGAACATTTACCCTGCATGTAAATGGTCAAAGTGTAAGAGTGTGTAAGGATTTGTTTATAAAGACTTTGGGCATTGGCAGAAAAACTGTAGAAACAGCTCTCAGAAAGAATGCAAATAAATCCACTCCATTAATGGACAGAAGGAGTAAACATCAACCTCACAACAGAACTCCTGACACAGAGAAAGATGCGGTAAGACAACATATTGAATCTTTTCCAACAGTTGAATCACACTACACTCGCAAAGATAGACAGGAAATACCTGAGCATCGATCTTTCTATTATGAAAATGCATGATCTGTATAGAACTGGTTGCATGGAAAAGCACAAAAAATGGGCACTGAAAAAGTATATCGACAAGTATTTTGTAATGAATACAACATATCATTTCACAGACCAAAGAAAAACCAGTGAGTTACTTGTAACCAATAGAAACAGAAAGAAGAATCGGGAAACATTGACGAGTCAACAAAACACGTATATCAGGAACATCAAAGACGAAAATTGCAAGGGCGTCAAGAAAAGGAAAACGATAAACGGGAAGCAGAGGAGAACAAAACATTTTCTGCTGCCACATTTGATTTAGAAGCTGTCCTTCAAACACCGTGTTCGTTAGTTAGCCAAGCATATTATAAACGGAAACTTAGCTGCTATAACCTCTCTCTGTATTCCTTAGGTGACAATAAAAGAACTTGTTTCTTGTGGAATGAAACCGAAGGACAAAGAGGGTCTTGTGAAGTAGCCACTTGCTTGCATAAGTATATTAATTCGCTTCCTCCAAATGTTAACCATAGATGTTTTTACTCTGATAATTGTATGGGGCAGAATAGAAACAAATATGTCACAACTGCTTTACTGTACTCAGTATCCAAGAGTAATTATATAGATGTAATTGACCAAAAATACCTAGAAGCCGGTCACACACAAATAGAGTGTGATTCTATGCATGCAGCAATAGAATGTGCTTAAAGGAAAACAAATGTATTCATACCAAGTCAGTGGGATACCATCATCCACATGGCAAGACGAAGCAACCCTTATATTGTACTGCCTCTGAAATACTGGGACTTTATTGATTTTAAGATGCAAAATGATTTCTTTAAAAACTTTTAAACGAACACTTCCAATGAAAAAGTAAGATGGAGGGAAATAAGACATTTACAAATTAGAAAAAGTTCCCCACAAAATATTTACTACAAATATGACTCCAGTGAAGCTGACTTTAAAGTAATAAAATGTAAAGTGCAAACCCGAGGTAGACAAAAGCAGAACATTGAATTGCCAAAGAAGGTTGGAAGTTTCATGTGCCAAAAAGGCTGATTTGTTATCCCTTTGTAACTCATGTGTAATACCAGAGGACCTACACCACTTTTATAAGTTGATTCCAACCAATAAAACAATTAGAGACGGTTTAACAGAACCTGATTTGGAAGAAGACGTTGATTCTGTTTAACTGAATTTAAAAAATGATAAGCTGATTTTGTATTTACCCAGAGTTTTTTTGGAATTGATTTATTGTCTCCTTGAAGACTTTGCTTTGACATAGATTAAACTTACAGTATCATAAAGGTTCTATCTCATTTGTATTTTATTCATACTTCAAGTATTGTTACCTGCCAAAAGGTGCTATCACAAGATAGCACTTTTTGGAATTTGATACCTTGCTATATTTCGGCTGCCAAAAGGTGTTATCTTAAAATTAGGTCATTTGTGACGTAACGGTATTATATTTTCTAGTAATATTTAATATCTTCTGAAGATAATTGTATAGTCTATTGATAAAAATCGTGTTACACATTCTACCTCTTTTTGCTGATTTAGAGCACGTTGTCAAAACTTAAAATCTTGTTTCTGAAAAATTTCCAAAAACCGTTTGGCAGGCAACCCTCGATATAATAAAAATAATTTTGTAATTTACTATTTGAAAACTTCATTTAACGTTCTATAAGTTATTTTTATTGATTGATTGATTGGTGTTTAACGTAACATTATTTAATTTCAAATAACCGCCCTCTTAAAAGGACGCACCTTCTCATTGTTTGGACTTTCTTTCTCTTTAATTGTACAACTTTATGCCCCTTGGGGCCCCAAATTGGATTAATAAAATATCTGGGGTCGATTTCACAAAAAGTCGCAAGTCTAAGATTAATCGTAAGTGTGATTTCCAAGCTTTTGATTGGTTGAAATTCACACTTACGACTTTTTGTGAAATCGACCCCTTGTATCTTGTATTATCACGTGCTGTTAAAGCTGACGTACCACGTGATATGTCCGAGTTCGAGTCATTTGTAAATTGTTCAAAAGCTAATAAATCTTTCATTTTACTATATCAACACATACTGAGATGCTCCCTTGAGATGTGACGTAGCTATCCCATTATTCAGTGACGATTTGTTTTTGATTCAGTTCAGACGGATATTTTACAAGTGCATTCGATTTAATTATTTAATGAGTTTTATTCATCCTTTCTTTTGGAATTTTGTGATTTTAACGTTAGATAATTTCTAGAGTGGAGTAACCCAGAACTATTGATTTTCTTCCCGTGACAAATTAGTTTTTATTAGTTCTAACTTTATGCATGTGCGAGAGTCTCGTACGAGATTTAATGGCGGACAATAGCCTCATGGCATACAATTTTCCCGCTATAATTTTGGCATTTACTGTTTCATTCCTGATGACCAATTTTACGAATATTTCTCATAAATACATCATGCTATTGTTAATCATCAAAAACTTGGGACATGACGGTATTTTATAAACAGACATTCTTTGTCAATAATTTATCCATCAAAAATATTTTTCACGGTTAGTTTGAATACAGTAGAGATTAGTCATTATCTATAATTTGCATTATCATTACCATTTATGAGTGAATAATTGCTGTTTAACGCCAACTTAGCATTCTTTCAGCTATATAAATCTGTCAATATCTACTGATTCATTCCTGGAAACAAATTATATGAATATTTCTCATAAATATATCATGCCATTATTAATCATGAAAAACTTGGGACATGACGGTATTTTATAAACAGAAATTAATTGTCAATAATTTATCCTTCAAAAATGTTTTTCACGTTTATGTTATTAGACTACACTATGTTTGAGTATAAATTAAATAGGCGGAAGAATTTTCGCCAAGCTAAGTTTAGTCATAATCTCTAATTTGCGTTATCAGTTATGAGTGATTGATTGTTGTTTAACGTTAACTTACCATTCTTTCAGCTATAATATCCGTATAATTAGACAATATATGTATAGTGTCTTTTTATGTGAGATTTATTTGGATGAGGCTAAGAAACAGGCCCGATGCCACAAAACTTTTTCTTTGCTGAGCAAACTTTTTTTGCTCAAATCTGTGTTCTCAGCCAATCAAATTTGAGTATCTCCTTATTTGAGAATATTTTCAGACTTAAGTAAATTCTCAAATTTTGTGGCGCCGGGATCAGGGGTACTGCGAGGCTCTGCCCCATTTGACAATCAACCACTGACTTATTATGAGGAGGATTTCTCAAAGTTAGAGAGTGAAGTTTCTAAAGTATCAGCTAAAGGCTATGTATTGATTATGGGAGATCTAAATGCAAGAATTTCAAATAAAGTAGACTTCATAGAATGTGAATCTACCCCTCATGTATCATTTCAAAATATTTTACCAGCTGATTATTGTCATGACATAAAAAACCTGCGCAGAAATTCTGTTGATAAAGTGTTTGATACACAAGACCAGTGTTTAATTGATCTCAGCATTGCTTCCCAGCTCCGGGTGTTAAGTGGTCGCATTGTTGGTGACCTTTTTGGTAATTATACTTGCCATAAATCATATGGTGCAAGTACTGTTGATTATGCTTTGACCGACGTGGACCTTATTAATGCGATTAAATTTTTGTCATGTTTCATACCCCACATATTTATCAGATCACGCTCAGATTTCTGTGCACATTAATTGTAAAATTAATGAGCACTACAGTCCAAATTCTCATATTAATGATTTCATAAATTACTCTTACAAATGGGAATCTACCTCAAAAGATAAGTTACTCAATACCTTATCAGAACCACATACTTTAAATAAAATAATTTCTTTTTAAAATGAGCAGTTTGAAAAAAATAAAGAAGGAATAAACAATGCAACTACTCAGCTGACCAAAATATTTGAGAATTTAGCCAAAAAATCCTGTAAAACTGTTAGACACAGAAAATTAAAGAAAAAGAAAGGAAGAAACCTTGGTCAGACAGTATCTCCTATAATTACCGAGGGTTCAGATGTTTTGATCTTTTTATTACTTCCATCTGTGGAAGCCTCAGCATTCTTCCTTTTAGGAGCAGAATTACACTTGTTTATTCCTTTACACATTCAAACGAAATTTACACGCAAGCTATATGTATATGGACAATTTTATATGTAAGCTGTTAAGAATTGTATTGTGCTATTTTTATTTTCATAGGTGTTTTTTGTTGTTTTTTTTTCAAATTTTTAATTCATTTGCCACCTTGTATATTGGTATTTCAATCTTACAGTTGCATTTACAGCAGATGTTAATACCAAGTGTCAGGACTTGGAATGTTGTGGGTATAGGAATAGGACCTATTTATTTTGCTTCAGGATACAAAATCTACCATAAGGCTAAGGGGTGGGGTGCGGCTCCGCAAATAAAAAGAAGATTGGTTGCAGATCGGGAAAGCTATTTTCAGGAAAAAGGCAGAAATATTATGATCACCAATGGAGGACTGTAATCTATCACTATGCAATGAATAACAGACAACTGAAAAGTAGAAATACTTTTATTATGTTACAGACATCACCATTGGCTTACACCATGACATGTAATAGCAATTCTGATTGGACAGTCGAAAAATTTCATGGCATCCAATGTTTTTTTTCAAGTGTGTACATACATTACTGCAATTCACCATTTAAATAAACTTTTGACAGCTCGGCCATTAGATTGGGTTAGGGTTATTGTGTTTAACGCCAATTTCAACAATATTTCAGCTATATCGTGGCAGTCAGTATTACTGGTGGGGAAAGCGGAGTTTCATGAGAAAACCACCGACCTGCTGCAGGTAACTGACAAAAGTTTATCACATAATGTTGTATCAAGTACACCTTGCCATGAGCAGGATTCAAACTCACAATGTTAATGGTGATAGGCCAACAAAATTGTTACTAAATATGAGTTGCCGCAAGTTGTATTTTTCACGTACAAGGAGTGTGGCATTCTCTGTATGCGAGACACTCATTTACCTCTTAGCAACTTTCTCAATCTTAGTTAACTCTACGCCAAACTTTTTGTAATTTTCTTAACAAGTTGATCTCTATCAAGAGAATCTAATGGCTCATCATCTGCAAAATGATGCAGTTCATCATGATGTTTATCATCTTGAAACATTAATATTAATTCCATTAACAAATCATTGTCGAATTCCATATCCTTTGGAAGTTTCATGATATGTAAAATTATAGATTTAACAGAAAATCAATGCGTCTGACTTAATGGTCAGCCTCTGACCAACTGATAAGAGATTATCTTATCTCTATAAGAGACCCTTAAATACCACTGAGATTAGTTCATTTATATTCTGCCTATGTGTAAACTCGGGAATATATAATGGAATCGGATCTTTTTCTTAATGTAATTCTATGAATTTGAGGAGAACTGTACATTTGTAGATATGGATTGACAATTTAAGTATGCTTTTATTATGTTTCGTTGGATCAAGCAGATTTCAGCATGTCATTGACTATTTCATATGTACATGTACTAGTAAAAATTAGAATCATGCAAAAAGTTTTATTTAAAAAAAACCATCATACCGGTAAATGATAGCAACATTCAAATTTTAAGTCAATTTATTCTGTCCAAAATGAAGCGGGTCTGCAGTGGGGATAAAATAAAGCTTGGCAAGATTACAAACCTTAGATTATAATGCTCTGAAACACCTCGTAATCCAAACTGGATACAGTTGTTTATCCACACAGTGTATAGAAGCGATTCTGGGCTGCTGTCCCCATGTAAACCTTTTCCATACAACATGTTGATTTCATTGTCAATTATTGGCTGTGAGCGTTTAGGTTTGTTCCCTTTCCCTTTCTGTTTAAGAACCTTTTGCATTGCATTCAAAGTTTGACGTGTTAAGTTAAATTAATCATCATTTGTGTTCCCCCATGATACTATGTCCATATTTGTGACGTCTCAAATGTCTGTCAATGCTACTAACATAGCCCCTCAATGTTGATGGTTCATACTCTGTTCCGTCCTTTTTCCTTAGTCAGGAGGAAGTTAGCTATCAACTGATCGAGCTCACTGTATTGGATATTGTGAATTTCTCTGGTTTCCTTTTTGACTGTAAGGAATCTTTTGAACAATGCTATGTCATAGAATTATTTTTTTGGCAGTATTTTTTGTTTTGTTGTTGGTCTACAAAGTTTAAGACTTCAGTTTCATCCATATTTAGGAAATTAGTGTCAAATTGTTTGTCATGTGTAGTAGTCACATTTTCCTTATTTGCTGGGTCATGATCAGCCAAAGAGACAATGTTTTCCTCAGCAGTTGCATCTTGGTCCTGAGCTAACATTTGCATGAGCACATCTTGCAAATCCTCATCTTCAAACACAGGAGAGGGAAGAACAGGTTCATCAGACACAAGGGAAGACATTGGTGACCAGTCCAGTTTAAAATTTCAAACTGTATTCTGTTGGTCAGACATCAGTCATGCTGATGTATTTTAGCAGACGATTTGGGGGCGGGGAGGGTTTACGGCAACTCACTTTTTTCCCTAGTCTTATTTTTAAGAACAATAACACATATTTTTTACTTGGAACAAATATCAAACACATTTCTTTATTCAACAAATGATACAACCAGAAATATTTCGCCGGCGATACGATACGAATGTTGACATAATCGTCATGGAAGCGTCCATGACACTTCCGAAAGTAGTTCCAAAAAGGGGCGTGGCTTAAATGCTTTATACAGGACATTGTCTAGTATAAAGCAAAAGTTTATACCCACAAAACACAAAAACTTTCTGGAAATGTACCCGGAACTTTGCTGTTTCGTTGTGAAAGCGTATAAGTGTGTAATAGCAGTTACGTTGTAGGAACGTTATGGTATAACGTTGTGAATAACCAATATGGAACCTAAATTGAACCTAGAGTAACCAATCTGGAACCTAAATTGAACCTAGGGTAACTAATCTGAAACCTAAATAGAACCTAATGTAACCAATCTGAAACCTAAATAAAACCCAGGTTTACCAATCTGGAACCTCCAACCCGGGTTCTATCTGAATAGGAATACTGAATCATAACCTAGACTATAAACTGGACTTCAAGCTCTTGTTTGGAAAGGAAAACAGGTACCAAGTTGGCTCATCAGTTGTTTAAAATAACAAATCAAATGAAATCAAATCAAATTTATTGTCATAAAAATATAATTGTCAGTGGCAAACTACAATATATACATGTAAACAATACAGTCACTGAAACTAATAATTAGTGTCCACTTATCACAGTTCCAATGACTTTATAATACAAGAAACCAATTTATTTACCTGCCGTGGTGTAAAAGGATTAGCAATGTTGTATTAAATAAATTATCTCTGCAAAAAAAAATAATAATAATAACAAACACAACAAAGAAAAAGAATTGCCTTATGATATGCGTACAGTATTTACATGGTATATACTTCTGTTTTGTAAAGTTTTATTATTTAAATCGATCAAGTGGTTTAGGAGTTGCACAAACTATCATCATTGACTCTAAAAAAAAATCAAATATTTCCCCTTTGGAACCTCAAAATGAAACTACACTAATGGGATGCACAACTTCATGTTATAAACGTTTCCTTTGTGTAAAGTTTTATTAATAGTCATAATGCAATTTAAGAGAAGAGTTCACAAGAACAAGACTGACCAACAGGTAAAAAATCTTACCAAATGCAACCAACCTGCAATGGGGTATAACAACTTAAAAATCTGGTCTATTAGAATAATGACATTAAATCTTATGCATCCTAAAATGAAAGGGTTCTGCTCTCTGCATGATGAAATAAACAACTGCGCTAAAGCACGTGATATGCCCCTCCCCCTTTTTTTGGTGTTCACGTCCCATAACTCTGAAATAAAAATTAGAAAAACACTGAAAATTGAAAGGGAACTTCCTTCTATCAAGACAAACATTCTACCATAAAATCATTATATTGTACGATGTATGGACAGACGGACAGCAGTATACCATTATACGTCTGTCAAAACGTATGTAGGAAAAATGCCTTAAATTATCTGGAATCTTTTTTTCTAGTAAAAGTATATATTTCAATTTTAATCCCAAACTAAAACACCTAGCAGAATCCTATCTTGTTTAAAAATTGCTTATTTGTCCACATCCTTTCAAGTATATATGCATAAAATTTGCATCTAGACATACACTGCATGTTTAAACAACATTTTCAGTTCACATGCATACAAATGTATATTTACATTCTGTTAAATATGTTCTCTGTAACTATGTAACAGTAGAGAAATAAAATATTCGTATTCATTTTGAAACATCATTCACAACATAGCCACAGTGGTTAAAAATTATTATAATATAGCAAAAAATATCTAATAGAGATGATGCAAGTCTCTTAATTTTAACTAACTGGGGTCTGTGACTGTGGTTTCTGAAAGCAAAAAGAAAAACAATTCCGAATTGAATTGAACAATGAACATATAAACTCAAGAATTGTTCATCAGGTTTTAATCAGGTAATTTGTTTGTGTAGTTTTAAAATACAAGATTGTAACTATATTTTACTGCATATACATGTACATGCTGATGTGAAGCTTCATTAAAATCCACCAAGCGGTTTAGGAGGAGTTGTGCTGACAAGAATATGATTGATGGATAACTAATCATAAAACAATATACCAACTGCAACTTTGTTTGGTGGGATATAAGTATGCAAATCATGAAGAAAAGTTTAATTTTGTTTGGTGGGATATAAGTATGCAAATCATGAAGAAAAGTTTAATTTTGTTAATCAAAACTAAATTTATAATTAAACAAAAATTTGAAACAAAAACATTCACTTACATTGTATACTTAGTTGTATAATTGTAGTACCTTGTATTTATTGCCTCCATGTTGGTGAGGGGCATACCTCAGGAAGTCAATGATAGTATTGACTTCAGTTTCAGTGCATCTTTTATGTACTCTTAGAGACGCTTCTGGAAGAAAAATTGAGTGACTGTCACACTATTCTTACAAATGAATGAAAAGTTATCACTCACATATAACATAATCCTTATTATAAAAATATGTTCTAAATAAGAATTGAAAAAGAGACATGAATAGTCTACTCGTATATGAATAAACTAATTTATGGCAGAAAGGTGAAACCTTTTACAAGTGTTGAATGATGTATACCAACTTTTTCAGTGAGAAAAAAAATATATGAATCTTGAACATGCTTACATTAGACCCCTCAAAGCATTTTTAGTCATCTGGTTAGATTATCTTTCAATTTACAATAATTTATTTATTTTCATATACTAGTTATCATTATCTATAATCTCATTAATACATCATACATTTTTGTCTGGATATTTACAAAACACATAAATAATAATATACTTACTGACAACTGCTCTTTGGATAGCTGTTGTTTGGAGGGCCTCTTTTTCTTTCTTTCCCTTCAAACTGTAGTGGGACAATAAACAGTTGTTGCCTAAGCGTCTCGTCATCTTCCTTACAGTATCCCAAACTGAACTTCCACCAAGGATACTTAAAAAAGGCTTGTATCTGAAAATGGACATAAGTGTGCTAATCTTTTCTAAGTTAAAAAAAAA
>MJUT01028760.1:99650-126830 GCA_002080005.1 Gigantidas platifrons | reverse complement strand
AATTGTATTAGTTTGGCCTCATGTCTGCCGTCACATAATATAAGAACTTCATACAACTTTAAAGAAATAAATTGTATTATTTCAGTCTTGTGTCTGTTATCACATAATATAAGAACTTCATACAACTATAAAGAGATAAATTGTATTAGTTTGGCCTCATGTCTGTCGTCACATAATATAAGAACTTGATACAACTTTAAAGAAATAAATTGTATTAGTTTGGCCTCATGTCTGCCGTCACATAATATAAGAACTTCATACAACTTTAAAAAAATGAATTGTATTATTTTAGTCTTGTGTCTGTTATCACATAATATAAGAACTTGATACAACTTTAAAGAAAGAAATTGTATTATTTTAGCCTTATGGGTGTCATAACATAATATAAGTACAACTACAGATAAATAGATTTTTATATTAAAGGTTGACATTAACAAATATACCAACAATGTCATCGCAAGTAAGTGTCAAATTAATTTTTTAATATCAGGCGACCCCTAAGGTCAATGTCAGGTTTTACAAGCTTTTGAATGATCTCGGTAGATTCTACAATGCTTAGATCTGCTTCTTCAGGCCAGACCTTTATATGCTGTATCAAAGTACTCTTCAGAAATGAAACATTATGGTTCTACACCGACATTCTGAATTAAATTCGTAACCCGTAACCCTGATAAAATCTGGTTCACATGCATGGCCGAAGGTATGCGGATGGCAATGATTGGTTAGTGAAGATGCAAAATGTAACTTGTAGCCTAATTTTTTATACTGACTAACCTGGGCATAATATATTGTTTTGGTGGTCTTTCTGCCAACATTGGAACAAAAGCGGACATCTACAAACTCATCAATATTGTATCTACATAAAAAGAAATCAAGATCAAATTAAAAATAAAACTTGACATTCATAAGCCTGAATTACTCCACAGGTGATAAATTAGACATTTTATTCTTCAATGATCATATATATACATTGTTGTTTCAATTACTAGCATACTCTGTGTGTCTGAGAACATATTTAGCATTCTCTACTGTACTAAGCAATTTCCAGCTATGTGGTGGTTGTTGCTCTTCAATTAATTAATGCCATAAAAATGAAATTGAAAACCATCTTAAGTTTCTGATTGGTATTAAAGTTTCTACAGGTCCATTTGGAAAGTTCATGCAAATTTGCATTTAATCTTTACTTTTCCCCATTTGGTCAAATGTAAAACATCTGTGGATTTCCAATCAACACAAAAATCATGACATAGTACAGTACAGTACAATGCATTCGTTCAAGAAATGTTGAAGTTTTCAGGAAGAAAATGCTTTTTACTGTTTTTCCCATTGTTAAAGGTTGTTCTGAAAAGTTGTCCAATTTGGATTTCTAAATGCCACAAAATTTAATTCAAATAATATTCATGCACAGTTTCAATTTAATCTAGTACTAGTAGCCTACAAAGGTACAATTCCATCCACGTGTGGATTTAGAGAAGATTTCCAGCCAAAGAAAGCATAAAACGGTACAATTCAATATCCCACATGTGGATTTGGAGAATATTTCCAGACAAAGACAGCATAATTGGCCCTTACAGCCATGTTCAAGTTTGTAATAAAACGAAAATCATATAAAAATCGTATACTGAATTTGGTTCAGACGAGCTAAAAATTTGGTTCAGGCAGACGTGTTCAATAAATTTTGTATTGACACAAAAAATCACAAACTCTCAAGTGGTCCATCAAACCATGAAAAGAACATTCCTTTTGGCAATATTACCAGTAGTAAGCAATGATGTCCGAACGATGTATGGTCAACTATCTTGTCATAGCAATCTAGTTCAGAATCCACTGTCACTGGTTATCATGATAAAACTAAAAACTGAGTATTTTAAGTATACTTATGCCTAATAAATTATATAAAAAAGCAATGTCAAAATAGACAGCATAATATCTATACCTCTCTATTGTTTCTGGTTCTGGCAAATCAACCCTGATCTCAAGATTATACGGTTATTCCTCTTCTTGTACTGCAGGATCTGGTTCTGACTATACCGGTTCAGTCCATTCAACCCGGTTCTCAAGTAGTAGAACATTATACGGTTCTTCCTCTTCTTGCACTGCTCTTTGTTCTTCTGGCTCTACCGGTTCATTCCATTCCACCCGGGTCTCAAGTAGTAGAAGGGGCCCGGGTGGCTCAATGAGTTAGGTCGCTGGATCTTAACAACTCATACAAGCCTATCACCAATACGGCGTGGGTTCGCGCCCGGCTTTGTAAATTACAAAAAAGGGTGCACTCGACTCGCATCTGCAAGTGATAAAGTTTACCAGTTGCTTGCCCATGGTTGGTGGTTCTCTGCGGCTTCCTCCACCACTAAAACTGGTCGCCATGATATTGCTGAAATATTGTTGAAAGTGGCGTTAAAACACCAAAAATGAAAAAATCAGTCAAGTAGTAGAAGATTATACGATTCTTCCTCTTCTTGCCCTGCTCTTTGTTCTGCAGGCTCTGGTTCTGGCTCTACCGGTTCAGTCCATTCAACCCGGGTCTCAAGTAGTAGAAAATTATACGATTCTTCCTCTTCTTGCCCTGCTCTTTGTTCTGCAGGCTCTGGCTCTGGCTCTACCGGTTCAGTCCATTCAACCCGGGTCTCAAGTAGTAGAAGATTATACGATTCTTCCTCTTCTTGCACTGCTCTTTGTTCTGCAGGCTCTGGTTCTGGCTCTACCGGTTCAGTCCATTCAACCCGGGTCTCAAGTAGTAGAAGATTATACGATTCTTCCTCTTCTTGTCCTGCTCTTTGTTCTGCAGGCTCTGGTTCTGGCTTTACGGTTCAGTCCATTCAACCCGGGTCTCAAGTAGTAGAAGATTATACGATTCTTCCTCTTCTTGCCCTGCTCTTTGTTTTGCAGGCTCTGTATTTTCTTTACTTCTTTTCTTTATGAAATTATTCACCTTTCTCTTGTTGGCATCCATGGCTTTAATGTGCTGTCAAAATAAACAAAAGGTTAACAATTTGTATCTTGTTATAAAAGTAATATAAGTTTACTTCCTTTCATTTCTTATCTATTACCAAATCCACTATTAAAAAATCTGCGTGGGCCATTTCTGTACATGGTTTACTTTCTTGATATTTTGTTGGACATGTGTAGAGTGCATGTCGATTACAGTTGAAAAATATGCACGATATGTGAAACAGTATAATGACAACAGGAAACAAAGCAGTGTTTTCTCTAATGCCATCATAAACAAAATTAAGCTGCTTATGATAATTAACCCCTTGAAGGCCTTGGCAAAAAAGTTACAGACTGCACAAGGACTTGTATTGTTTTATTTATCCTGACTCTTGAGATAATCACTGACTACTTGCTAGCATTTCCCGTTAAAACATTGGCACTGATCAGATCAAAGAAGAAATATTTAGCAATTATTTCTATTATAATATCCCCCCCCTCTCCCATTAACAAACAAACAAAAAATTCCCAATTAAGGCACACAATATATATTGTAATTATCGTTTTGTTATAATCAAATTTTAAAATACTAAAGTAAACAGTTTTCACTTTTTCTTTATTGTAATCAGAGGTTCCCGGTTAAAATGATATAAGTCTTACATTGACTTATGCTGCTTCATCATGAACACACCTTCTGTTCTCCATGCTAATATGTAACCTTTCTGTAAAAGAAATTTGAATGTAAATCTTTGATTGTCGACTATTAATAATAGTTAAATCGTATATTATCTAAAAAAAAAAGTATTATAAAGATTTAAAATATGATACAATATTTTAGCAAGGAATTGTGATTCAAGTTTTGTTTCAAGCATTTTTATATTGTATAATGTAGAAGTACTAAAATGTCGATTTACTTTATTGGTGTAGATAAAATTGCTACCCGTCAATTTATACTGCATATGTTTGAATTCACAAATTTATAACAAATGTCATCAATAATTAGGGCTCAACAAAATATATCTAAACATTGATACAAATGTGTAACTTACCCCACAATCTGACCACCTCCTGAGACCTTTCCTGTGGCTGGTAACTAAAACAATCTTAGTAGATAAGACATTATGAAGTTCTCCTTTTGATATAAGAGTGTAACAAAAAAGACACTTAGCATGATTGACAGCCCTTAACTGTGACATAGACAGACTAAGTTAAGGGATGTCTACGAATAGCTCTTAAAATCTCCTTATTTTTTTGGGTAACTGAAACGTATCGTAAAGATAAGCAAATTCGCTGAAGTGTCTTAAGGCTATCTTACATAAGTAAGAATGTAACTATATGCAATCTTATACAACAATGTTCTTCTTAATACTAAGGTTGCTCATGACTACTCTTACGTCACAAATAAACCACTTTAGTAGTGAGAACACACGAGGCAAGATGGCTGTAGCATTGTTTCTACTCTTAGGTCACAAATAAACTACTTTAGTAGTGAGAACACACGAGGTAGGATGGCTGTAGCTTTGTTTCTACTAAACAGACAAAGACGACAGCAAATACCCCGACCTATCACAGACAGACATTTGCCCAACTTGAGACTAGCAATCTCCTTCCTAAATGCCAAATCTCAAGGGCCACATATACCTTGCAAACACTGATAATTACTTTTCAATTCAATTGTGTACCTTGTAGACTTCTTTGGGGTTAATGTCGCGTAGAAAACCCGACACCACACATCTAATGAATTAAGAGATACTTCTGAAAAAGTGCATGCTATTTTAATACATTATCACGCCATGGCATAGGCGGTCTGAGAGATGGATATCGAGGGGCAATTAATCTTGTTGCCTGTTTGTTTAATGGGGGTCTTGTACTTTGATTAAACCTGGGTACATATTGTGTAACTGGTCTAGAACTAATATTTGAACTACGTTGGTAAACACTTTGACTTGAGGCTTGCGTACAGTAAGCGAAGGGGTGAACCAGTCTGCATTTCAAACAAGCATGTCTGTAAAAACAAATGTGTCTAGTACAAGAAGCTTTATAATTATAATCCCAACATGGACGATTAATTGCGGGTGTACTGTAAACGTATTTATTTTCGATGTGTACTAATTTTTGCTATCTTCGCGGTGCCTTTAACAACGCAAACAATAATACCCTCGAAAATCTGTGCAATTAACCAGACTGAAAAACATGTCACCTGTATTTGAAATATCTCGGAGAACGATATTTCTGTTTGTATTGTATTGATTGATTGTTTAACGTGTGTATTATATGTGATACATGTAATTTATTTTTTTGACGGTTTCAGTCATTAAATGTATAAAATATAATGGAATTATTTTTTTGTAAATAATCATATTACTAGTAATTTACTTAAAATTATCGGATATCGGAAGAACAGTAGAGATTCAAGTACTTACAATAAAAGTATATATGTTTTACAGTGTACTGGTAACTCTATGTAACTTTATAACTACATTATTTCCTTGGTATTTTAATTTTAATTTGTGGTAGAATGATTAAAGCAATAGAATATTATTTATACTAGACTTACCAATAACTCTAACTATTGAGAATATTTCTCACTGGTACAATACAAGTTCAGCGTTCAGCTTGACACAAGTTAAAGTACGTTCGTTAGGGTTGGTGTTGGGTATAAATCTGCCTGCTATTGGGTCCTAATCCAGACTCATAGGGTGTCTTCGGTATACTTCGTCAGGTGATCGGCTGACCGTTCATATCCGTGGGAGATCGTAAAATAAGAGGTATTAAACGGGGCGCGATCTACGACACTCCTCCCCATCCAGTAAAGCAGTGATCCTATGGTGAGCAGTAGTTTTAAGTGAATTGTACAGCATCCACAAAGGCTATTGTTAAGAGTTACCAGTAACTATTATAAATGATTCAGTAAGCAGCTTGAATAATTTAGTGTGGTTTCAGGTTCTAAGTTCCTTTTGAGAAATATGTCGTAAGGTAGTGTTAGTTATGAACAGTTCATCCAATCAGCATTGACCATGAACAACGAATTGCTTCCTAGCAACTTAATTAACTACAGAAATCCCAATTCATGTCATTTCCTTAATGACAGAATAAAGCCACAAGTGACCACCACTTTTATACAAAATGTACAGCGATATGACGCAACTTAACCACAAGGTGCGAAATACAATACAGTTACACAATTCAGTTATCAAAATCAATCCAGAATAATTAATTATTCTGTACAGTTGTGAAAATTGTGGTCTGCTAAATAGCACACCGTAAAACGTATAGATATAAAAATTCAACTGTCAAAGTCGCACAATCCAACATAGCCAAACTCAGAATGATATCCAAGTATCATCTGGATACAGCATCACAAAACAAGTGTCACTGACCCAAAGAAATATCCCTCCAATTGAATCAATAAAACATTAATAACAATCATGACATGATATGAAATTCCATTCAAACATTATATACAGTATCTTACAGAGCAACTAAAATCATAACCATTCATTAAGGCGTGAAGCCTAAACATTCCCGTCCAAGAGTCGGGCACGAAATTGGAGATTCCCAATCATGTACATTTGTATAATGGCCTTCTTTTTCTTGGGACAAACATTGGCCTTCTTGTTTGACCTCTTCTGCATCATAATTTAATTGGCCTCCTTCATTCTGGACCAGATGTTGGCCATCTACTCTGATCCCTTCCCGTTTAAATGTTCTTTTCTAGGGAATATCTGATTCATGTTGGGTTCCTGTACCTTCTTGGGTGGATAAGTTGATTGACGATACTGGTGTTGTGGACTTCCTGCAGTAGGCGTGAAGCCATAATTTTGTCCTCGATATTGACCTTGTCCGCTACATTGTTCTCTAAAATTCGGACTTCCTGCAGTAGGCGTGAAGTCATAATTTTGTCCTCGATATTGACCTTGTCCACTATCTTGCTATCTAAAATTCGGACTTCCTCCAGTAGGCGTGAAGCCATATTTTGTCCTTGATATTGACCCCTACCTTGCTCTCTAAAATTAGGGCTTTGATAACCACCCCTACTGGGTGAGAATAGGGGTTTTCGGTTAGGAGAATTCCATTCAGGTCTCAAGTTGATAGATTGTGGCGATGTTCTTCCGTTGTTAAATATCTGCCCTGGTGATTGTGAGCGATATTGGGGCATGTAGCGTGGAGGTGACTTATACCCAGGCGTGTAGCCTGTAACAGGAGAAGATGATCTTTGTCTTTCATTCTTTTTCTCAATAACTTTGTCCTCAATTGAGCTATTCAATCTACCCACTAATGAGGACAAATTCTTTATTTCTTGCTCCAAGCAAGTTTGTCTTAGTGTATGACTATTTTCTTGTTCCTTTGAGTGATTACCTTCAGTATCTGGAAAGGTAACTTGCCTTTGAGCCAGAGAAGTTTTGGCTGACCCAAAGATAGACTTCTGATTTGCTAGTGATGTCTTAACAAATTTAATGTCCTTAGACAAAGTTACCGGGTTTTTCTCCATTGCTTTAATAGCTGCTTCCTTTTCCTTACACCCCCTAAGAAATGCTTCTGTCGCTATATCTTCTAGAGCATCGTCTTCACACTTTTCATATCCATCCAGGGCCAATATGTATACTTTATGTCCAAAATCTTCCAAGCTTTCATTCTCTTGTTGTCTCACATATTGTAATTGTCGCCTTGCGGTAACGGGTTCTGGTTTCTTACTGAATCTTCTTTTCATTTTCTTCCGTAGTGCATCTTAATCATCGTCTTTATTAACTTTTCTAAAGCAATGTCTTTTAAACAATCTAGTAACCTACCGGTTTTTCTTTTGTTTCTCCAGTGTCTCCTATTGGCTGTTCTTTCAAACTGGTAAATAAATGATTCCCATGATGGCTTACCAGTCCCGTCAAATGTGGACATTTTTGGATGTTGTGGGCTCTTAGATCTACATCTGGAGGAGTCTGAAGACGAACTGTCTGAATGTTGTCCATAACTGGACTCTGTGGAGGAGGATGAGAATATTCTTGTATGTTTCTTTGTAGAGTACTTATTCATTCTTTTTGAGTTAAAACTTTTGGACTTTTGGGTTACTGTGGTATTCTCTCTCCTTGACTTAGACCTCCCTCTAGACCTATTGTTGGAATCGTGTGAGTTGTTTTTACTTCTGTCTTCTTCATTTATTAACTGTTTGTCATTTTGATGTTGCTGAATTACTGAATAATCATTGATAAATGAATCGTCTTTAAGTGTTGGTGTACTAGTTACTACCATTGATGTCTTATTAGGCTGGTGAGTGGTGCCCCAATTGTTTATAACTTCCAGCAGTTTATTATTTGAAGCGGCTTGCTTACTGTTGGCATCTTCATTTTTATTATGTAGTTTTACTTCTGGTTCCGTAATGGCTACCGCTAGTCCAAATATTACATCTTGTATTTCACCTTGCTTCTCTAGTATTTCAGCCGTCAGTTCCCTCTTGCATAGATCAATTCTTTCATCCATATCTCATCTTTGATCATCTAATACCTGAGTGTTTACTATTAGTTTATGAACAACCTCTTCTGACAAACAGTTAAGTTGTTCACAGATTTCTACTCTTTGTTTATCAACTGCTTCTTCCATATTTTCCAATTTAGTCTTCAATTCATTCATTTGAATTGACCTTTCTTCTTTAGCTTCACTTGAGGCTTCATTTACTTTTCTGTCAAGTGTGGAATATTTCTGGCTTAACGATACTATGTCCTTATTAATTTGTGTAATTTATGTTTCCTGAATTTTTCGTAACTTGTTATCAGTGTTCTTAGTTTCTTCCCTGGTACCTTTAAGTTGCTCACCTATTTCCTTTCTCATATTAGCAGCAAAATTTTGCCACTCCTGTGTAATATTCACCGGTGTTATAGAAATTTTGGCTATTTCCTCATAAATGTTTCTAACTTCGGCTACTAATTCCTTTTTGAACTCTCTTGACAGTTCTTGTTTCAGCTTCAGAAGATCAATCGGTGTTATAGCCTGTTCTTTAATTTGGGGAGCTTATTGAATAGCTGTTAAAACATCCATTATCTTAACTTGCGATTCTTGTAGTTTACTCTGAGTTGTCTTAACTGATTTAATTTCCTCCACTAGTTCATTGTTGAACTCAGTTGACAATTCTTGCTTTAATTTCCGAAGATCACTCTGTGTTACAAAAGTTTCTTTGTTTTTGGGAAGCTTGTTGGATAACAGATAAGGCTTCCATTATTTTAATTTGTGCCTCCTGTAGTTCAATCTGAGTATCTTTGACTGAACGCAGAGTGGGTTCTAGTTGTGTTTTTATTTCATCAACTAATTCTTTTTTTGTGATGACTGGATCAAAATCCACCATATTTTGGGTTATCAACTCTTCCACCTCTTCCATTGATAGGCCTGTGCACTCTACAAAATCTTCTTTCAACAAAACTCCTTTTTCATCTCTTTTTCTAATTAATCGTCTTGATTTGGATTGATTAATATTATTGATTGATTTAAATTGTGCATCTGTAGCAATTTGCAGGTTGATTGGTCTTCGTTGAGCCATAATTATATTTGAGTATTATTGTTACTATCTAAGTAACTAATTAAAATTTTGTATGGATAAGTGGATGAAAATAACTGTCAAATACAGGAAGGTGTGAAACCTTTACCGGATATTACAATATTTACTTAATTTAAATTGTAAGGCATGTAGCCTTAAAATAATTTACGGTGTATATAAATTATATTTATATTTCCGCAACAGCTGACAATAAGTTTGTTTTAATTCAAACAAACTAACTTCCTTTCTGTATAATGTTGAATTAATTTAAATCCTAAGGCATGTACATGTAGCCTTAATTCTATTTACATTTCCGCAACAGCTGACAATAAGTTTGTTTTAATTCAAACAAACTAACTTCCTTTCTGTATAATGTTGAATTAATTTAAATCCTAAGGCATGCAGCCTTAAAATAAATTTGCAGTATGTATAAATTTTATTTATATTTCCCGCAACAGCTGACCATGTTTGTTTTGATTTTAGCAAACAAACTTCCTTTCTGTATAATGTTGAATTAATTTAAATCCTAAGGCATGTAGCCTTAAAATAAATTTACAGTATGTATAAATTCTATTTATAGTTTCCGCAACAGCTGACAATGTTTGTTTTGAGTTTCACAAACAAACTTCCGGTCTATATAAT
Source organism: Gigantidas platifrons (assembly GCA_002080005.1). Classification (NCBI taxonomy): domain Eukaryota; kingdom Metazoa; phylum Mollusca; class Bivalvia; order Mytilida; family Modiolidae; genus Gigantidas; species Gigantidas platifrons. Next base: position 116,737 of record MJUT01028760.1, on the reverse strand, counting down.
GACCGCTTCGGGTGACTGCTTCCGTCTTGCCCAAAATCTTGGGGGAAAAATGGCAGCTGTTCAACTGTTTTATTTACTGTCATAAATAAATAATACACTCATGGGAGGGTACGTAATTTCTATTGTTATGTAATGGATATCTTTTTCTTACTGTCAGGCCTCAGGGCTATTTGACAATAGGCTCGAAACACGTGGTATTTGAGCCGCGAAGTTTAAACAGAAATTTCATTTAAACCGTTTGTCGACGACGCCATTCTGGTAGAATGATTAAACCAATAGAATAATATTTATACTAGACTTACCAATAACTCTAACTATTGAGAATATTTCTCACTGGTACAATACAAGTTCAGCTTGACACAAGTTAAAGTACGTCCATTAGGGTTGGTGTTGGGTATAAATCTGACTGCTATTGGGTCCTAATCCAGACTCACAGGGTGTCTTCGGTATACTTCGTAAGGTGATCGGCTGACTTCGTTCATATCCGTGGGAGATCGTAAAATAAGAGGTATTAAACGGGGCGCCATCTACGACAATTTAAAAACAAAATAACTGTTATAAATCAAAGTTATGTATCAAAACACTATAATCAAACAGGTGAGAAAATTGCAATAAAAACTACTAGTATCAATTAGGTGAGAAAATCTTTCACGTGTCACTGACCACATTCACACACAATTTAGAACATAATCACCTCCTCGACCAATCAGAAGCTTGGATTTTTTTACTCTTATTTTCATAAAACATGGTTTTCTATGTTTTATAAAATGTCACGATTGACTGGATTTGTATTGTTCTCTTATTAAGTATAGAATTACTCAATAAAGTTCACACGAAGTCTGATAAGAGAACAATGAAAATCTGCCTGGATTACAATAAATTATCAAACATAGAAAATCATTTCCTGTAAAAAAGAAAATAAATAATAAAAAAAAAAAAATAGAGCAAAGCAAAAGCTAAAAATATAACTGAAATTTCACATTTTCAATATATCGATATCGTTTATGGAAAAAATGCATCTGTTCTTGGTACAAACATTTTTTTTATTGTTTTTTTTTTTTGGAATTCGGTCACTAATCCGTATTTCAAATTCTGTGGTAGACACAGCATCTGCAAATCTATTATTACTATTATTTGCGCGTTTGTTACTGAACATTAGTTGTTGAGTCTGAATGAAATCTAAATCTTCTAAATGCTAATCTTGGTTTTCTTCAGAAAAAAGATTAAAGCAAGGAACATTTCCATCCATCTTTCTAACTATAACCTATAGATAATTACTAGTATGGGAGTGACCATTTTTAACACATGGTTCACTTATTTAAGAAACAGTTTTGATCATGATCACATTAAAAAGAAAAGTCTTAAGGGTACATTTTCATTTTATTTGTTTGGACTTTTTAAGTGAATACATTTTTCTCTGTACAGATACTGAAAGTTCATTATTGCTAATTATTGTTTCTTTTATTTTTCTCGTATTGACAAGTTTACCATGTTTTATGAACATTAAAGCTCTCGGCTGCGCCTCGTGCATTACAGTTCATAAAACATGGACAACTATTGTTTAACCTATACGTAAATTATGTCATAACGGTTAACTTTATAATTAATTGATTACAGTTATAATCCGTGTCAGTGTGTACATTATTCAAATCACATGTCAAAGTTTAATTACGACATTTTAAAACGGATTCTTTGATGCCCGCCTTTGACCAGCCTCTAATTAAGGTTTCCGGTTTTATTTGTTGAAACGCTGATACTAATCACGCTGCATTTTTCGGTTAATTTCACAATATACACGGCGAAATCACATGTACATGTGGCTCCCCGTACATGTATGTGAGTAAAACAGTTCACCTGGTTATTTTTTCGTCTGCTAATGATTTACAGCCTAGGGGGAAACCAATGAAAGTATGAATCCGTCGTTGACAAAAAATGTATTGACAATCAAAGATACCGATTATTGTTCAAATACCGTTAAAAAAAAATTTAAGTAGTCATAACCGCGAAAATAGATACCCTCGAAGTTATTATTGTAACTGAAACCGCGAAAAATAGACACCTCGAAAATTAATACGTTTACAGTATTTGTACTAGTATTGGAGTCAGGAGTTCAATTGGCAATGACTGTATACCACATAATTCCATCGATACATGCCCAAGATCTATTTGGGTTGTTTGCCATCCTCAACCTAAACTGCTGATCATAACGATAGATTTTTTCCGAAAGTGACATTAGTTCCTCTTATTATTGACATGTATGCTAGTAATTCCATTGCCAAATTTGGGAATCTCTGTAAAGATATTTTCATTTAATTAACAAATGCATCCGTCCATGTTGAAATATTCTGAATACCTTTAGCTTTGCTATTTTTATTTGATTGTACAACTAATGCACCAAATTGATTATCTTAACTAATAACACTTTGTGGTTTATCGATTTGACCGACAAAGTTTTGGTATAAAAGTAATGCCAAATCTACATATACTCTATTCCAAGTCTTTTCTTTTATATTTTGTGATACGTAAACATCACATTCTGATTGGCTAGGTATTCAAACAGGGTCATTATTGATCTCACCATTATTCACAGCTACAGGTGCTGGGGGCAGGTTATCTGGTCCTTGAAAGGGTATAGCTTGATCAACATTTACTGGATCTGGAACATCTTTCTGTAACAGGACGGGTGCAGTTGGCAATACAGGTGGAGCAGGTTGCAGGGATGGTTCTTGAGGCTGAGGATTGGCTACGTTGATTTCCTTGCCGTCCTTGTCGGAATGCTCTAGCTGGGGGTTCTGGTGGGGTGTGGACTCTACCGCGCCCGTTTCTTCTTCGGACTGCTCTTTGCATTTTCTTCTAAGAATTCTTTATTTCTGTAAAGATGTGTCTCCTTCGACAGTAATTTCACAAATAGCCGAACCACGCCGTTTGGGTTTGCACGGACTTTTCAGTCATATGTATGAATTAGCATAACAATAGAGAACCGGTCAATCAAGGATGATAATTTAAAAATAGACTTCTATTTACTGTCAATTGAATAAATGAATTTAATTTTTACATAATTAAATTTTAATCTGATACAATATTTGAGGAAGGAATTGTGATTCAAGCTTTATGTTTCAAGCATTTTTATATTGTATAATGTAGGTATACTAAAATGTCGATTTACTTTATTGGTGTATATAGAGTTGCTACCCGTCAATTTATATTGCATATCTTTAAATTCACAAATTTATAACAAATGTCATCAATAATTAGGGCTCAACAATATATATTTAAACATTGATACAAATGTGTCACTTACTCCACAATCTGACCACCTCCTCAGATCTTTCGTGGGGCTGGTAACTAAAGGAATCTTAGTAGATAAGACATTCTTAGGTTCTCCTTTTGATATAAGAGTGTAACAAAAAAAAGACACTTAGCATGATTGACAGCCCTTAACTGTGACCTAGACAGACTAAGTTAAGGGATGTCTACGAATAGCTCTTAAAATCTCCTTATTTTTGTTGGGTAACTGAAACGTATCGTAAAGTTAAGTAAATTCGTTGGGTAACTGAAGCGTATCGTAAAGTTAAGTAAATTCGTTGAAGTGTCTTGTGGTCATCTTACATCAGTAAGAATGTAACTATATGTAATCTTATACAACAATGTTCTTCTTAATATTAAGGTTGCTCATGACTACTCTTACGTCACAAATAAACTACTTTAGTAGTGAGAACACACGAGGCAAGATGGATGTAGCATTGTTTCTACTAAACAGACAAAGACGACAGCAAATATCCGACTGTTTTGTGACCGCACTAATCCACTCGATTACATGACTGATACTCAGATTGTTAATAACTATCGACTTGATAGGGAAAGCATTTATGAACTGTCATGAACTTGAGAATGAACTTGCTAGACCAACGCGACGAGTACACGCTCTTCCAGTTTCATTACAAGTTATGATAGCACTTCGGTATTTTGCAAATAGGAGATAATGAATGTCATTGGGGATGCTCATGGTGTCAGCAAAATGCCAGTTTCTCGCAGTATCCATTCAGTTGCATTGGTCTATTTATACAATTTCTTATGACTAATACTCAACGTCAGTCAGTTATGTTCAACTTTTTAAGGAATGTCCCCTTGTCTTTGGAGCAAATCTGGTTGCGCTTGCATAAAAGAGCAATGAATAGTGTTACTGAAAAGTGTAGCCTAAGATTTGATTCCAGAAATATAGTTGCGTATAGAATCACTGGATTTAAATTCTTCCGATAAAAAACATGCATATGTACTAATAGTCTCGGAGTCAACTGGGAAAGGTGTCCTATCGAAGTTCACACAAAACAGTAAATAAGTTCTCAATTGACATTTTAGGTTTTGTAATGTCCCTGGTCGGAAATCTGCTTTCTGGACGGTCCTCGTTTTTGTCCTTAGTACTTTCCATACATACCCTGAAATTATAATGAAGAATCAATATCAAATGTGTCATCTTGAATTGTCACAAATTCATATGAACTGTTCGGTAACAACGTTTGTAGCTGTTTAAAAGCAGACGGTAATGATTGCCACCGTGACAAAATGTCTGGTATCGTGTTATCGACGCCTTGAATGCGTACTGCTTTTAACTGAATGTTATCCATCGCACAAGTCATCCAAATATTTCTAGCAATTGACAACAATTGATGGTCACGAAGAATTGTCACACTGAATTACAATTCTTTTGTCCTTGTAATAATTGGCCCAAGTACGGAGACCAACTAGAATCGCTAACATCTCATAAACACCTATATTTGTCCCTTCTAAATGTTTTGGTTCGTTACAGTGGAACACTTGAGTACCAGAAGTTTTATAACAAATTCCTATCAGAACGTAGCAATCATATTATCAGGTTCACACCATTGATGATCGGGAATAGTTGTTTTTCCATTAAAATTATCCATAAACTACCTTATTTAAATTTATTTGGTGACCTTTTTTATTCACAGTGAGTAAAAGGTCAAGTAGGCGTGATATGAATAATTGAGCTGACCGAATACAGTCCGCAATATAAGACAGTTTTCCTATGACAGATTGTAATTGTTTTTTAGTTACATTTGTTCTCAAGAGTAAAAGTTTTCCTAAATGTCCTCTGATCTCATTTAGTTTACTATTTGGAATAGAGACAGTTGAAGCTACTGTGTCAAATTCTTTCCCTAAGAAAGTCATTTTTGTGGATTGCGCACAACATTTTGCACTCGCAACCGTGAAGCCTAACCTTTCAGTCAAATCTACTAAACAGTTATATCCATGCACCGCATTGTCTCCCACTTCTGCACACCCAATATCGTCGATATAGTTTACACCACTATAACCAAACTTCTGATAAATGAACATGAGAGCATTTGTGGTACGATGGGCCGCCATGGCACCAGTCCTAATTCCAAAAGGTATTTTGGTGTCAAAATAAATAGTTTTTCCATGAAAGACCAAGTAAATGATAGTCATGTGGATCCGTAGGAATCCAACGATAACAACGTTTAATGTCCACTTTGTATAAGAGACAGCGAGGACCTTTTTCATTAATCAAAGATATTGAATGATCAATCGTCGGGTAATGTAACTTAAAATTGTCACCTAAATGAGAGTCACATGGAACCCCATCATTCACAGAAGTTCCAAGAGGAAACGACATATTCATAACTGTTCTACGCTCTACTGAATCTTTCTTTGGAACTGACATATGGGATGACAGGGATAAAGGCATGTTAAATAACTGTTCTACGCTCTACTGAATCTTTCTTTGGAACAGACATATGGGATGACAGGGATAAAGGCATGTTAAAGGGTTTGGATGTAAAAGGTCCTATAAGAGCCCCATAGGATAATTCTTTTTCTATATATTCATCTACATGCTTATCATTAATTAAAGCTAACTTATGATTTTTCATTGTTGTGACTGGTAAATCTTGTTTTGTGTAACCTGACGGCCAGCCATACTTCAAAAACTCTACAACAATATTATCATCCTAATCTTGTAACAAACTACACCATAATTCAATATTCATAGTTGAAGGTACCTGATGTTTAATACCTTTAAAATTTTGACATCTAGACCGATAAACTAAGTCATGCAAGGCAATAGGATTCAAGTACACATCATTTGTGCATTTCATCTCAATTTGTGAAAAACCTACCTTGGAAAAAGCTGTTTTATGATTTTTAACTAACTCGTACTTAACTGACATGACCCCGTCAGATAGTAATGGTGTATCAGTACATGTATCAATAGCATTACAATTTTCTATGTTATCATAACCAATGCAAGTATATTCTGACAGGGCAATATCAGCCAGACTACCTGACCTATGTTGTGATGAGAGTTCATGTAATGTCTCCATTTCTGTGTTTACATCATTTAAGTGTTAGGTACATGTTATATTGTTATAATTTACATGATCATCAAAATTATCTAATTTGTCTGTTTGTGTGCTTTCTGAACTAGAAGGTAATGTTTTGTCATAAGCTACATTATCATAAAAAGTATCTAAATTGTCTGTTTGTGTAAATTTGGAACTGGTACGTACACCATGTAGTCATATGGATGATTGTTGATTGTCTGTGTTATCGCGCCCCCTCGGCTGGTTTCCTGGATTGGTTTGTCTAGTCCTTGAATGCATATGATTGGCAATGATTTTTCTCTTGGACCAACACTTACTGCAAAAGTGTTCTTCTAATATGCCCATTGCATTTTTGTGTGAGTCTTTTTTTCTTGCAAATGCCTTTATTGTATAAGGCACAGTAATGTCTAGGGTGGGTTTGATTCAGTCTACGGGCTTTAACATAGTCAAAGTTTCACGATGCTCGACCTGATTCAATCACGTAAAGTATGTCCTTGTGAAAAGCCAAAATATTAGGCCAGGCGAAGTGTTCACTAAAGTACATTAATTGTGTCAAGTGTTCAGCACGTTTTTCTTTGTATAATTCCGGCTCGAGATGGTGAATGGTATAGTTTTCCCCTCTTGCTAATGCTGGCAAACTTAAAACTGCTGTACTCTATGTCGTCACTGTCAGTGTATTCATGAGGCCAAGCGATGTGATACATTGCTTTGTCACTAGCCTTTCTTTGGCGATCCAGACTTTGAAACAGTCTTGTTCTTCTTGTGTTTACATTTTGGGTATTGTAATGTTTTTAAAGTTGAAAGAATATCACCTTCATCACTACTAGTGTTTGTACTCGAACTGCTACTGGACGTGTCCGCGGATTCCTCTAATAGCCCACCTGTGAGTTCTTTCTCCTGAACAATGGTATTTTCTACCAATTTTGTTGTCCTTTCTTAATACAGATAAAGTGTTCATGTCTGTTTTAGATTTTAATTTCTTTTTACCATGTTTATTTGTGGTATTTTCACTGGAGCTTTTGCCTGCACTGCATGCCGACACTTTATCACTACTTTTCGGATTTAACTTAAGTTTAAATTGTTTATTCATGTCTTCACCTTCATCACTACTAGTGTTTGTACTCGAACTGCTACTGGACGTGTCCGCGGATTCCTCTAATAGCCCACCTGTGAGTTCTTTCTCCTGAACAATGGCCTTTTCTACCAATTTGTTTGTCCTTTCTTAACACAGATAAAGTGTTCATGTCTGTTTTAGATTTTGATTTCTTTTTACCATGTTTATTTGTGGTATTTTCACTGTAGCTTTTGCCTGCACTGCATGCCGACACTTTATCACTACTTTTCGGATTTAACTTAAGTTTCAATTGTTTATTCATGTCTACTAGTTCTTTTATTCTTCCATTTTTGTGTATTTACTATGACAGACAGCCCAAGACAGACAGGATCACGCGACCGTGTCTGTCATGGATGAATTGACCAATCAGATTGAATATGGCAACCGACGACGGGAAACTACGATAGGGTCAGATTGAAAGCCATATTTACAACAATACTCACAATTAATTAAAACGCCTACATTGCAAACTTATTTTAGTTATATTTTATCAAAATTGAAGCGTACACGAAACCAAATGACGTCTGATCCTTACGTTTTAAACTGGAAGTCTTCATATGACGTCATGTTGTTAATGCACCAAAGACGTCAACAGCATTTCGCGGAATTTTAATTTGTGTGATTGTTAGACCAGGGATATGCAAGAATACATTTTTATGTTCAGTATTGCATTGAGGAATTATAATGATTACATGTAAACGGTTCTTTTCATGAGTTCATGCATGGGTACACGAGGTCAATGTACTCACAAACTTTACATAAACGTCCTTCTCTCCTAGCACGTGGTTATCTAGTTGCGGGGCCGAAATGGAAACATTGTTAAAAACGGAAGAAATAGGTTCTTGCACTCGTCTCTATTGAAGATCTGGGATTTCTTCCACTCGTGTGAGAAATTCTACGTCTTTTCACTCATTCCGCTACACTCCACTTGTGAAAAGACGGAATTTCTCACACTCGTGGAAGAAATCCCAGATCTTCAATAGAGACTCGTGTAAGAAGCTATTAATCTTATTTCTTTTAGCATGAGTTCATTTTCTTTTTCCAGAGCAGTTAGAGTTTCATCTAGACTTTGTTTTGCTGGAGTTGAGCAAAAGGTTTGGAGAAGGCGCCATTTTCAACGTCGCTTTTATTCGAAGTTTCTTTGTCAGACATCGTTGTATTAAGTGTCAAATTATATTCGAAGTCAGTGGTTGGATTCTCAGAACATTGGCTACCAGTTGGGCCTATATGATTTTTTACTTGAACGCCACAAATTTGACAAATTCGTTTGCCTCTGCCGAGTTCCTCCATAAAATTCTCAATAATTAATCAAACATACTAAAAGGGGTTTTCAACACAGAAGAATTACCACCGCGGTACGATTAATACCGCCACACAAATTAAACAAAATGTAAAACACATTTTTAACCGTTGATGGAACATTGATACCAATAAAGGCACCATCAGTTGATGAGCACATATATGTTTGTCGTAAAGGTTTGCATGCGCTTAAGTGCAGGGTATTTGTGATGCAAATAATTTATCTACTAATATCGTTGCACATTATGCAGGTAGCACTCATGATGCACACATCTGGAACAATTGCAAACTATCAGAAGCATTTGAATCGGGAGTAATTAAGAATGATTGGCTACTAGAGGACAGTGGCTATGGTCTCAAACCTTTGCTATTGACCCCCAGTACTTAACTCTTCAACAGCAGCAGAACGAAAATACAACAAAGTCCACAATTCACCCGTTGTGTTATTGAAAGAACATTTGGAAAATGAGGTTCCGCTACATTTATAGAGGACTAACCTTCACACCCAAACGAAGTCAGTATAGTGTTTTAGCTACTGCAGGCCTACAAAACAAATGTGTAAGAAAGCGACTTCCACTCGCAGATGATTATGACATGCAAGATGATGGAAACGAGTATAATGTAAGAGGACAAATCGACACTGACAATCGTCGAAGAATAAGACACGGAGTGATAGAGACAATTTTTGGAGAGGTTTGAATAAATTAATCGAAGATGGTGATTTCTGTTTTTGAAACTTAGTTAAATAACAAAGTACCAAACTTGCAGTAACTTTAAGTTCTGCATCAGGCCATTTCGACAATTTATGTCCACAGGAAGACATTCGACCTATCACAGACATACATTTGCCCAACTTGAGACTAGTACTCTTCCCTCCTAAATGCCAAATCTCAAGGGCCACATATATCTTGCAAACACTGAGAATGACTTTTCAATTCAATTTTGTCAGTACCTTGCAGACTTCTTTGGTCCATTTTCTTTGGGGTTAATGTCTCGTAGACATTTACATTTTTTTTGGCAAATTGCTGCTTTTAAGTGAGCAAAAGGCTTTGTATCCTTTGTGATTAACTTCCCTGCATTATAGGTGGAGTATTGTGGCTTAGTAGTTAAATTTTTTTTGTCTTCTTAAATTGTGTCCTTGATTGTATATGTGTTGTTCTTGTCTCAACTCCCTTGATGTTGCCTTAACCTATGAACATTTGAATTTAATTCAGATTACTGAAACATTCGACTGCAAATTCCTTGTTATCATTCTGTTTTGGCTTCCCGGAGGAATAAACTAAATAATTTTAAACGAACATTTATTCTTAACAAATAAAACATAAATAACAAAAACCACTGATTAACTTCTTGTCATCAGTATAAAAAAAACTGTCATTGTTTATCCAGTACCTTTTCCCTTTGAGTTGCTGAAAACATCAAGTATGTTATGCTTACACATGTATAAACATGAATTAAAAATCTAAAAAAAAAGACTTGGAAAGAAAGACATTTTCTAGAACTCGATAAGCATGTATATGTATATATGGTATGATTCCTTCATATATTATGCTAATTAAAACAAGGAGCGGTAAGGGCCGTTTTTAGCCCCCAATTTAACATGAAAAGAAATCATCCTCTGGGATACGTCTGAGTTTAAATAAGTAATCTTCAGTTATTCATATGCATTAATTTTGTATTGGAAATAAGGATAGGCGTACTTTTTATAAAGTTAAAATCGTTCAATCTCAATAAACTTCGTGATTTTGACGACATTTTTACTAGATGACCGGGAAGTTTACATTGAGCGCAGTTGAGAACCAACTTTATACTTTGCGTACTTCTTCAAATTTTAATTAATAATGCTTCAGTGAAATATGAACTTGGTTCTCCTTTGCGCTCGTATTTAAAAATGGAAAAGTTGCACATTTTTTCATGGCATTTTTGTAAACAATGTCACTAAAACAATTCCCGTAACAGTACGGATGCGACAGTTTTGCGAACTCGTATCGATGCGGATGGATACAGAAAATGCAAGAACAGAGTTGAATGCGGACAAGTTCATAATTTTGTTGGGAAAATAAAAACAATAGGAATGGAAAATATTGCTTCTCATCAAAAGGACATGACAAAACAAAACAAAACAAAACATTAATTTATAACTGGAAAACTAATTTACAAACTAAATGCCAAAAACGTTTTTCATTATCTAAATATCGAAGTATTGTATAATCCATAGATATCTAAGTTCAGTTTAGTTCATAGAATGAAAACACATTAAAATAGTGAAAACTGAATAAAGAAAAATGTTAACAGATACAGCGAGTCATGAACATCTTCAAATGTATATATTTATATGTATTTTGTACTGTCTCTCAGGTTCTCGTTACCATAGTTACAGTTTCATTTTGGAAAGAAAAAGAAAATTAAAACTCATGTTGTGATATACACCACTTGAAATTTAGTAAATATTTATTCAGTAGTCACCATCACTAGAAGGAGATATATAATAAAAGGGAAAAAATCAGGCTATACGCGAAAAGATAAAATTTCCAAAAATAGGCAAATTAACTCCCTTTTTGGCGGCCCATTTGCAGCCACGTGCATCAATGGATCATTCCAATTTTTGTGTTGTCACTTATTCTCATTTTCACAATTAGTTTTCTATTTTCAAAGTTTGAATTTTCAATAAATGGTTCTATAATATAATTTGTCTTTATTTTGCTGTTTAGAATTTAGAAAAAGTTTATTGTTGATATTAAAGGACCTCAATTTCCCGAAAAACATGTTTTCATAGTTTTCTAGTAATGTTTTTTTGAAAGATTTTGTGAGATGCCATTTGTTAAAACTAGTAACCTCTATATTTTTTCTGTTATTTTGTTTGTGTTTAATATATTCTCTGCAAGGGTATACCAGGAATATGTCCTATTTAAATGCAATGTTTTTTTGAGAGGCTATATTGATTGCCTCCTTCGGTTTTCTGTAGCGCTTATTTACTCACATGTGTTAAATTCTTGTATACCTCCATCATTTTGGTTTGAGGGAATGTTTGGACTTGTGCAACTAGTAATAACATGTAACCGGTTCTTTAATGAATTCCCTGTACCAAGCCAGGGGATTGAGTAGTCCTTATATGTTTATTAGCTATAAAGTTATCGATTTTACAATAGGTTTATGGAACTGTTATGGCAGTATTGTATGTTTTGGTTTGCCTAGGTTTAATGGTGTTTATCGCCACTTTCAACAATATTTCAGTTATATTGTGGCGGTCAGTTTTATTGGTGAATGAAACCGGAGTACCAGATGGAGACCACCGACCTGTCGCAAGTCACTGACAAACTTTATCGCATAATGTTGTATCGAATTCACCTCGCCATGAACGGGGTTCGAATTCACATCTTTAGTGGTGGTAGGTACTGGTTGCATAGATAGTTGTAATTCCAACTACCATACGATTACGACCACGACGGCCCCAAAGAAGAGTTTGAATATACTAAAGGGGGTAAAATTGTACAAAAATATAACACCCGATATGATAGTCTCAGCTTATTCTCTCTTTATTTCTGTTTTATTAATTGTCTGTCTAACGCCAATTAATGCAGGCATATTGAGAACGAGTGATTATTGCTTAACGCCAACTCCTCAATTTTTCAGCTATATCATGGCGAGAACAAGTTACATTCAATGAAATGATGATGATGTCCGCTTTGTACTAGACAAACACCCTGAGTTTAGACTTTTATAGTGCTTGTTCACTGAAACAACAGTCTGCGGGTAGACATGTCGCTCCACTCGGACACATTATTCTGATTCCAAACCAACCAGTCTGTTCTTACTCCCTAATGCTGCGTGCTTGGCACATAAGCAACACATACCAATTTTATAGTCTTTGGTGTGACCCGATCGGTCCTCGAACCCATGATCTATTGCACTCGGGGCGAGTACGCTAACCATTGCACGAATCCTAGATATCTCGGTACCTGGAAATTTTGGTACTGACTTGGACATCTCGGTACTCGGTACTGGACAGTTCGGGACTTGGATGAGACAATTCGGTACTGACCACAATTGTTTGGTACTTATTAATTGTCAATATTTTTGCACTAGTTTCTTTAATATATGACCCAAAAGTGGATGCATATGTGTTTTTGATAGTTCCAGTGTAGATCGATCCCGGAGATCGTTGTTTTTGTATTGATTGTTATATTCATTATTTTGACCTTTGCTTGAGATACCAGTGTCTCATGAGTTTCTCATGATAAATTTATTTTTATTTCTGTTTGTGTTTGTGCTTCAGAACGCATTCGTACAACTTTCGTGCATAAAAGGATGAAAGTTGTTTGCCGAATTTAAATAAAGCATTAAGTAGCGGCTTTTGTGAGATGTCTGCTTGCGGATGTTACTAAGTAACCTGATTGAAGTTGAAGTTGTGTTAGCGACATGAAATTTTCGAATGCAATGAACAACAAAAAGGAACGTTTCGTAGTGCTGGTACCAATAACTTCAGCTCCGCATGATTTAAAATAAAGGTTGAAAATTTACTCGTTCATTTTCTAGTTTGAATTTCGAATTAGGGTAACCCTCCATTATATGTTTTCTTCGTCTCTCGTCTTTTGAAGTCCAACAAAAGATTAAAGCATTGATCTATGATTAAAGAAATTAAATTTGGTAATTAAAGCTATCTAATTAAAACAGTTATGTAATCAAAACAGAAATGAAAATAATCATCTCGTTAAGTTTATGTATGATTTATTGATAAAGGGACGTAGTTATCAAAACAAAAGTTATTTACAAATATTAATGAATTGTCTCTTTGATGTCAATTTAATTAAAGATGATTTAAAAAAAAACATAAAAATTTGTGCAAGCAACTCTAAATGTAAAAAAATACGAAATAAGTTTTTAAATTTAATCAAAATATTATTTCCTTGGAAATACCGATTTGCCTTTCATTCAGTACCGATATGCCTAGTACAGAGTACCGAAATGTCGCATATGTTCAGTACCGAGATGTCCAGGTACCGAGTTGTCCTGATACCCCATTGCACCACTGATAGGCTTGAAGATATCACAGAGGTAAAGTTGTACAAAATACATGTATAATTAACATCTGAGGTGATATATAAAATAGTCTCAATGAATGCAGCTTATTCTCTCACTTTATTTCTGTTCCATTGTCTGTCGTCCAGTGGCATTTATTGCAGGTAAATTCAGAACGAGATGGAGTTCAACGATATGTAAAAACTACTATTTGGTTTCTTTATGTTAAAAACTAATATTTGTAAGGTTGCTTCACCCGTGTTTTGTTTTCCCTTGCTGATAGCCCCGAATCTGGGATATTACAATATATAGACAAAGATGCCTAGATATAGCGTTTATCGACAGAGGTAAAATGCACCGCTAAACTGAAGTAGAGTACCGCTCAACTGAAGTAAAGAGAACCGCTCAGCTGAAGTAGAGTACCGCTCAACTGAAGTAGAGTACCGCTCAACTGAAGTAAAGAGTACTGCTCAACTGAGATAGAGTACCGCTCAACTGAAGCAAATAGTACCGCTCAACTGAAGTAAAGAGTACCGCTCAACTGAAGTAAAGAGTCCCGCTCAACTGAAGTAAAGGGTACCGCTCAACTGAAGTAAAGAGTACCACTCAACTGAGCTAGAGTACCGCTCAACTGAAGTAAAGAGTACCACTCAACTGAAGTAAAGAGTACCGCTCAACTGAAGTAAAGAGTACCGCTCAACTGAAGTAAAGAGTACTGCTCAACTGAGATAGAGTACCGCTCAACTGAAGTAAAGAGTACTGCTCAACTGAGATAGAGTACCGCTCAACTGAAGCAAAGAGTACCGCTCAACTGAAGTAAAGAGTACCGCTCAACTGAAGTAAAGGGTACCGCTCAACTGAAGTAAAGAGTACCACTCAACTGAGCTAGAGTACCGCTCAACTGAAGCATAGAGTACCACTCAACTGAAGTAAAGAGTACCGCTCAACTGAAGTAAAGAGTACCGCTCAACTGAAGTAAAGGGTACCGCTCAACTGAAGTAAAGAGTACCGCTCAACTGAAGTCAAGAGTACCGCTCAACTAAGCTAAAGAGTATCGCTCAACTGAAGCAGAGTACCGCTCAACTGAAGTAAAGAGTACCGCTCAACTGACGTAAAGAGTACCGCTCAACTGAAGTAAAGAGTACCGCTCAACTAAGTAAAGAGTACCGCTCAACTGAAGTAAAGAGTACCACTCAACTGAAGTAAAGAGTACCACTCAACTGAAGTAAAGAGTACCACTCAACTGAAGTAAAGAGTACCACTCAACTGACGTAAAGAGTACAACTCAACTGAAGTAAAGAGTACCACTCAACTGAAGTAAAGAGTACCACTCAACTGAAGTAAAGAGTATCGTTCAACTGAAGTAAAGAGTACCGCTCAACTGAAGTAGGGTACCGCTCAACTGAAGTAAATAATAACGCTCAACTGAAGTAAAGAGTACCGCTCAACTGAAGCAAAGAGTACCGCTCAACTGAAGTAAAGAGTACCGCTCAACTGAAGTAAAGAGTGCCGCTCAACTGAAGTAAAGAGTCCCGCTCAACTGAAGTAAAGAGTACCACTCAACTGAAGTAGGATACCGCTCAACTGAAGTAGAGTATCACTCAACTGAAGTAAAGAGTATCGTTCAACTGAAGTAAAGAGTACCACTCAACTGAAGTAGGGTACCGCTCAACTGAAGTAGAGTATCACTCAACTGAAGTAAAGAGTATCGTTCAACTGAAGTAAAGAGTACTGCTCAACTGAAGTAAAGAGTACCACTCAACTGAAGTAAAGAGTATCGTTCAACTGAAGTAAAGAGTACCGCTCAACTGAAGTAAAGAGTACCGCTCAACTGAAGTAGGGTACCGCTCAACTGAAGTAAATAATACCGCTCAACTGAAGCAAAGAGTACCGCTCAACTGAAGTAAAGAGTACCGCTCAACTGAAGTAAAGAGTACCACTCAACTGAAGTAAAGAGTATCGTTCAACTGAAGTAAAGAGTACCGCTCAACTGAAGTAAAGAGTACCGCTCAACTGAAGTAGGGTACCGCTCAACTGAAGTAAATAATACCGCTCAACTGAAGTAAAGAGTACCGCTCAACTGAAGTAAAGATTACCGCTCAACTGAAGTAAAGAGTACCGCTCAACTGAAGTGAAGAGTGCCGCTAAACTGAAGTAAAGAGCAGGCGCGGATCCAGGATTTCAAGTTAGGGGGCGCACTTAAAAGAAATCGTGCCGAGTGGAGCTAGGTGCGAAAATTTTGGGGATGTTTCGTGTGAAAAATCACGATTTAATACAAAAACATCATTTTTTTCAATTTTAGGGGGGGGTGCCTATCCCCCCACCCCCTGGATCCGTGCCTGAATAGTACCGCTCAACTTAAGTAAAGAGTATCACTCAACTGAAGTAAAGAGTACCACTCAACTGCAGTAAAGAGCACCGCTCAACTGAAATAAAGAGTACCGCACAACTGAAGGCTAGGAGCCGCTTCACACTCGTTTTAGAGTATGAATTTTGCTCATTTTTGAAACCTCTACATATATGACTGTAAAATGCAGCATATCAATAAAGGTGATATTCCTTTATTTGAATTTATGTTTAAGTGTAATGTTAAATATTTTCTCATGTTCATTTACATCCATATCCTTTCTTACTAATTAATAGCGAGCACAGAGAGCTCTACAGCAACATGGGCATGCGCATGCAACACACAGTTTGCCTAATGATGAGATTGAAATCCTTTCGTCCGGAAGTTGATAAAAGTTGGCGTGTCACGGAGAGAATGCCAAAAATAAAAATAAGTCTCCAATATAAATAATTTTAAAACTAAAATGACATCATGAACTTCTAAAAATCGTATTTAAGTAACAAAAGACAATAAAAGGTGCTTACATTGTTAAATTAATCAGAATGACATCTCGCTATCAAAGTCATGACGTCATGTTATTCATAGGCCAAAGTCGTCATACAACATTTCGCGGAATTTTAATTTATGTGATTTTTCTACCTCGGGATATGCAAGAATACATTTTTATGTTCAGTATTGCATTAGAATGGGGATAATTGCACAGGCACTCGTTTCATATATATATAGACGTAGATAGTAAACATATATATATATGAAACAATGATCCATAGACGTAGATAGTAAATAAATATATATATGAAACGAGTGCCTGTGGATAATTGTATTGTATTTTAAACGAGTCGTCCTCGCTACTTTCGTCCCTAACTGAGTTCAAAAACCAAAGAAATATTTAAAGGCGAGGAACTTGTAACAATGAATACATCTATTTTTACGGGTCAAAACATAT